>JACEFZ010004311.1:120000-212500 GCA_014155875.1 Cepaea nemoralis
GTAAAATAGTCACTAGGTACTCAACAACAACAACAACAACAACAACAACAACAACAACAACAACAACAACAAACAGTTAAGAATTAACTCATTGAAAAGATTGATGTAGCTGCTCTTGATACCTCCATGAGCGAGGAAGAGGGGTGAAGATATGCAAAATAATCATTATGCATACGCGCTGCTTAGGGCAAGTTACATACCTGGCTTATTCCCTCCTGGAAATATATAACTGTAAGTAGTCTGTACACATACACAACTACGTACACTTGGACACGATTAAGAAATAATTATGAGATTAACTGCCACTGTGTGTATTAAATTGTGATATAGTGATTACAGCTATTCTATTTGATTATTTGCTATGCGGGTGCTATTCGATGAGAGAATTATGTATGACTAAATGTCAAGTACACCATGTAGAAAATGTTCAGTTGTGTTGAGTTAAGAACCGACATCACTGCACTCAGGACATTCCCATACGTGCTCAGTCCCTTTGTTCAACAGCCAGCGAAAAGTCATACTACTAATCGTTCCCACCGCTTTCTGATTAAAAGTTCTCCTGAACTTCCCTCTCAGTTTTGAGATTCTTCCAGAATCCCTGCCGATCCCCCGCAATCTCATTCTTTCCACATATGGGTTCTCAATCTGTTTCTCCGCCTTCTCCACCTGGTCCCACAAGCGCACGACCACCTCCCCCTTGACCATAGGCAAGAAATCACCACGAGGTGCATTCCCTGCTAGCCTATCAGCCTGTTCATTACCCCATACACCCGCATGGCCAGGGCAAAATATCCATACAATTCTCACAATCTGTGACCTCTGAAGCGACGAGAGCCATTCCACACGAAACATTCCTTTCTCCACATTGCTAAGCATATTCTTTAAATCCGTAATGAACACAACGTGTGTTGCAGTAGTCTCCTCTAGCCACCGGAACGCTGGAGGTCGTAGTCTCATATGCCAGACTCTCCTTTTTCAAGATTCGTTCATTAGCCTTTGCAATAAAGCCCCAGCCACTACGTCTGTTTCTCACCACTGACCCATCGGTGTAGATGACTATGGCAATGTCACCTTAATGTGTGTATGTAGAAACTAACATGTACATAACTCTTTGATCCTGCCAAAGAACGTATGAACATGTTCCATGGTGAGACGCGTTGCACACTACGCGTGTAGAATTCCCAGTGGGTAATTACAGGAGGATCAGTTGCTCAGTTATATGAGTGGATTGCTGACTCTGAAACATCAGAAGCACGTATGAAGGAATAAAGAAAACCTGTGGTCCAACGATAATAAGAAGTGCAACATTGAAAATCTTGACTGGAGAAATCATCATTCATTCATTCATTCAGTAGCATGTCCTTTGCAGAACCTCGCTCCCATAACAACCTTCCGGAAAACCTCTCGATCGCAAGCAAGATGTCCCGCGTTTGAAACACCCATCTGGAAATCATCTGCCACATCCTGCCCCCATCTTCTCTTTGGCCTTCCTCTTCCTCTCTTCCCAGGCATATACCCTTCCATTATTGTTTTCTCCAAACTTTCTTGACGTTTCAAGTGACCGAAATATTTCAATTTTCTTTGTTTTATCGTCTTTAATAGCCAACCTTCTTCAATATTCAGCTCTTGATGTATAAATGCATTTGTTCTTTTCTTTACCCAAGATATTCTTAGAACTCGTCTATAACATTTATATTCAAAGGCGTTTATGCGCTGTTCAGCTTGTTTAGTAAGTGTCCATGTCTCACAGGCGTATGTTGCAATGGGAAAGATGCATGCTCTTAAAAATCTAATTTTTGTAGTTCCGTCTGTCCCACTCCATAATTTATTCAGCTGTTTTAGTCTTTAAAGAGCAATTGATAGTCGCCGTTTAATTTCTTTCATTGTGTCGCCGTTGTTGGTAATTAATGACCCAAGATATTCAAAATTTTCCACCACCTCCAATTTTTCCCCATTAATGTATATTTCTTTCTCCATAGTAGTTTTATCTGTATGCATTATTTTTGTTTTTGCTATGTTCAGATATAAGATGTGATTTTCACTATTCAATTGGGTTGATGCTATTAGATTTTTTTATGCAATCCTGTGTTGTGGAGAGTAATACTGTATCATCAGCATATCGAATCTCTGGTATGTCATGACCGCCGATATTTAGGGCATCATATAGCTCCCTGTTTATATCATCTCTTACATTTCTCATTATATTTTCGGCGTACAGGTTAAACAAATAGGGTGACAGCACGCAGCCCTGACGGACTCCTTGCTTGATGTCAAACCAATCTGATGCCTCGCCATCTATTCTAACTGCTGCTTGTTGGTCTAGATAGAGCATTTTTATGAGTTGTACTACATGTGATGGAAAGCCCATATTCCTCATGATTTCCCAAAGTTTCTGATGTTGTACACAGTCAAATGCCTTTGAATAATCCACAAAACATGAGAATAGGTTTACATTAAATTCTCTGCACTTCTCTATTATTAAACGCATGTTGAATATTTGATCTCTTGTTCCTCTTCCTTGTCTAAATCCAGCTTGAACTACGTTAATCTCTTCTTCCATTTTCTTACGAAGTCTTCCCATTAAGACTTTTAGTAGAATTTTACTTGCATGACTGATCAGGGCAACAGTTCTATAGTTGGTGCATAATTTCAGGTTGCCCTTTTTTGGTATTGGAATCTTTTGGCCAAATACCATGTTTCCAAATCTGTGTACATAATGCATGATATATGTGAATGCTTTCTTCTCCTCCCGCTTTAATTAGTTCATCTGGTATCTCATCACATCCAGGTGATTTACCATTCTTCATGTTCTTTATAGCCCAAGCAATTTCATATAATGAGGGTTCAGGTTCTGTCTCTGCTGCCACTGGCTCATGTATCTCATTCATATCCTCACTGTCACTCACATCATACATTCCACTGCAGTGCAGATGGATAGATGCGTAGAGCACTATTTGGAGCTTTACTCAAGTGAGACCAAACTAGCGGATGATGTCCTCAACGCCATAGAGGCCTTGTCAACTCTTGAACACCTGCACACAGTTCCCATCATAACATAAGTTATGTGTGCAATAAATTAAATTGCATCTGGCAAGGCCCCAGGTAAGGATGGGATTCCAATATAGATTATAATGAGTGGGCAAGACACATTCACTCTAAAGATCCAACAGCTAATAGAGCTATGCTGACGAGAAGGATAAGTCCCACAGGATTTCAAAGACTCAAGCACCATAACATTGTACAAGAACCAGGGGGATCGGAGCGAGTGTAACAACTATAGGGATATCTGACTTATGTGCATTGTTGGGAAAGTATTTTCCGGAATTGTTCTGCGCAGGCTTCAAGTACTGTGAGATCAAGACTACCCTGAATCACAGTGTGGCTTCCGACAGAACCGGTCTAAGATTGATGTGATATTCTCATCGCGACAAATGCAATAAATATGCGGTGAACAGAATCAACCACTGTTTATCGCCTTCATCCACCTCACAAACGCATTTCATTTGGTCAGTCATGAGGGTCTGTTCAAGGCACTACAGAAGATTGGCTGTCCACCAACTCGTCTGTCCATTGTGGAATCGTTCCACACAGGCATGAAGGGTATAATCTAGTTTTATTGTGCAACTTCAGAAGAGTTTGAAATAAAGAGTGGGGTTAAGCAAGGTTGTGCACTCGCTTCGACCCTCTTTGGAGTATATGTTTTACGTATACTGAAATATTAGTTAGTTAGTTAGTAAGTCAGTGTGTTAGTTAGTTAGTGTGTCAGGTCTTAGTCAGATATAACTGAGCTACCGTATAACAGTAGACGGTACTACCTGCTTTCTGTTAGCGCCGAACGTTGGCGGCGCTTACCAAACTCGACACCCCACATTGTGCCAACGGCTTCGGGCGGAAGAGCCCAATTGGGAGGGTACAAGCCTTACCCTGGTGCGAGGAAATACAAGCTAAAGACAAAATGTCATGGCAGGGCAGACCAGGCCCTAAGCCTTGGTTGGCGGCTGGTCTAGGATCGAAGCTCCGACAGGCGGACAGTTAGAGCATTGCTTTGCTGATCCGGCAGCTTCTGCAGCTTGTCTTGTTCCAGATGTAGAGGTGTTACCTTTCCTCTGGAGTCAACTAGGCAGGCCGAGAGAGAGATCATGCTGCATGGGCAACACATGATCTCTATATTTTAGCCCAGGCTTTGTGCTATGGAGAGGCAATAACTCCATCCCTGGTCTTAACTGGTCTCGGAATCAAAGCGAGAGGCAACTGTTACGGGTTATAAGTCCTTGTCAAGTTGGCGTAGACATGGGGCGCCACGCGTTGCCTCTGACGGTGGGAGACACCTACAGGTGTCACTGATCAGCTACCGCCCGCCTCAAGCTGGGCAGCCCCCGGCCAATTGGGTGCTGATCCGCCACAGCCTGCCTGCTTCAATGGGTGCTTGGGGCTAGGACAAAATCTGAATCGCAGGCTGTAAAACCAATGCACCAGGTACAAACAAAAATAAAAATAGAAACCTCAAGCTACGGCTTGCAACCTGGAACGTGAGAACCATGTGTCCAGGATTTTCCACTGACTTGACCAATATTGACGATGTGAGAAAAACGGCTGTGATTGATGCCGAACTCAATCGTCTTAACATTGATATTGCTGGCCTGCAGGAGACTCGCCTCGCTGAGGAAGGGTCACTCAGGGAAAACAATTACACCTTTTTCTGGAAGGGTAGAGGGCAGGCAGAAAAAAGGCAACACGGTGTGGGCTTTGCAGTGAAGAATTCGCTACTGGGAATGATTGAAATTCCAGCAGGAGGAAATGAAAGACTATTATCCCTGCGCTTGGCAACCTCTTGTGGGTTTGCCACCATTATTACTGCATATGCACCGACACTCGATTCCTCTGATGATGTGAAGGATTCGTTCTATGAGGAGTTAGACTCCGTGATCAAGGCAGTTCCAAAATCTGACTACATTTATATGCTCGGTGATTTCAATGCTCGTGTGGGCAAGGACTCGAGTTCATGGCCAGTGTGCCTTGGAAAATACAACATCGGTCGCATGAATGAAAATGGGCAAAGGCTGCTGGAGCATTGCACCAGTAATGACCTATGTATTACAAACTCCTTTTTTAAAACAAAAGAGATGCATAAGGTCACATGGAAACATCCAAGATCCGGCCATTGGCACCAGCTGGACTTCATCATCACACGGAGACAACATCTGAACCATATATCATTGACTCGAAGTTACCACAGTGCTGACTGTGATACGGATCATTCTTTGGTTGTTGCAAGGGTTAGACTGAGACCAAAGAGAATCTACACAGCTAAACACAAATCTAGCCCCAGGATTAATATTATTAACACTCACGATCCTGAAAAGTGCTTTCAGTTTCAACAGCAACTTGAAGACGCTTTCACTGATACACCAGAAAATTGTACAGTAAATGAAAAGTGGGGTCAAATTAAGGAAACTCTTTATAAAACTGCCGTAGGGGTTTACGGCACTGTGGATCATAAGAGGCAGGACTGGTTTGCGGCAAACAGCGAGACTCTGCAGCCCTTGATTGATAAGAAGAAGAAAGCTCTCTTAAGAAACAAGGAAAGACCAACGCGTAACACTCTGAGTGAGCTAAGGCAAGCTAGGAAGGATGTGCAAAAGGCTGCCAGGCAGTGTGCAAATGATTATTGGATCAAGTTATGTGAGTCCATTCAAATCGCAAGTGATAAGGGAAACATAAGAAGCATGTATGAAGGAATAAAGAAAGCCTGTGGTCCAGTGATCAAAAGAAGTGCACCATTGAAAACCTTGACTGGAGAAGTCATCACTGATAAGAAACAGCAGATGGACAGATGGGTAGAGCACTATTTGGAGCTTTACTCAAGTGAGACCAAACTAGCGGATGATGCCCTTAACGCCATAGAGGCTCTACCAACTCTTGACCACCTGGACACACTTCCCACCATAACAGAAGTTAAGTGTGCTATAAATGAACTTGCATCTGGCAAGGCTTCAGGTAAGGATGGGATTCCAATAGAGGTTATCTGGAGTGGGCAAGACACACTCACTATACAGATCCACCAGCTAATAGAGCTATGCTGGCGAGAAGGACAAGTCCCACAGGATTTCAAAGATTCAAGCATCATAACACTGTACAAGAACAAGGGCGATCGGAGCGACTGTAACAACTATAGGGGTATCTCACTTCTGTGTATTGTTGGAAAAGTATTTGCCAGAATTGTTCTGCGCAGACTTCAAGTCCTAGGAGATCAAGTCTACCCCGAATCACAGTGTGGCTTTCGACAGAACCGGTCTACCACTGATATGATATTCTCATTGCGACAAATGCAAGAAAAATGCCGTGAACAGAATCAACCACTGTTTATTGCCTTCATCGACCTCACAAAGGCATTTGATTTGGTCAGTCGTGAGGGTCTGTTCAAGGCACTAAAGAAGATTGGCTGCCCACCAACTCTTCTGTCCATTGTGGAATCGTTCCACACAGGCATGAAGGGTATAATCAAGTTTGATGGTGCAACTTCTGAAGAATTTGAAATCAAGAGTGGAGTTAAGCAAGGTTGTGTACTAGCTCCCACCCTCTTTGGAATATACTTTTCACTTCTACTGAAATATGCCTTTCGTGATCAGGATGGTGGTATATACATTCACTCACGCTCAGATGGCGGCCTCTACAATGCTCAGAGATTGAAGGCCTAAGACCAAAATTAGGAGGGTACTGATCAGAGAGTTGCTTTTTGCAGATGATGCTGCAGTTACGACCCACTCTGAGGAAGAATTGCAATGTCTACTATCTGCATTCTCCAATGCTTGTTCTGAATTTGGTTTAACAATTAGCAAAAAGAAGACACAGATTATGTCACAAGGTGCACATGGGGTACCATCAATCTTTATTGACGACGCCGAACTAGAGATAGTAGACCATTTTACATATCTAGGATCAGTGGTAAATAGCAAATTATCCCTAGATCAGGAAATCAACATCCGGATTGGTAAGGCAGCAACAACAATGAACAGGTTAAGAAAAAGAGTCTGGGAGAACAGGAAGCTTACTGCCAAAACAAAAGTCCTTGTCTATCAAGCCTGTGTCCTTAGTACTCTTCTCTATGGCAGTGAAACCTGGACAACTTACTCACACCAAGAGAAACATTTAAACAGCTTTCATATGCGGTGTCTGCGAAGAATTCTTGGTATTAAGTGGCAAGACAAAATCACGAATACTGAAGTATTGGAAAGATCAGGTTGTGTGACAGTTTATTCCATGCTCAGTCTTCGTAGACTTAGATGGATAGGACATCTTAGGAGGATGGATGATGGTAGAATACCAAAGGATATCTTTTTTGGTGAATTACAGATGGGTAAGAGATCTCTGGGTCGGCCTCTACTACGATACAAAGATCTGTGTAAGCGGGACATGATTGATACAGGCATTGATAATGCACATTGGGAGCAAGTCGCCGCTGAATTTGTTGCATGGAGGGCAAACTATCAGAAATGGAATAAAGACAAAGGAGACAATAATTGCAGATAAGTCACACACCGAGCGTTTGAGACGTAAGATGGTGCATGATGGTGGAAATGACCACGTGTTCACTGTGAACGGACATTTACAGCGCAAATTGGCCTGATCAGTCACACTCGCTACCGCCATAGGTAAAAGTTATGCCTTTTTAAAGCACAAACTATTGTCTGTCAAGACGGCAAGGTGCCATTGTATGTAGTTAGTCGACAGATAATAATCATTCCACATCGAACCATTCAGTCCATAAGTGCTCGGATCCTCTCCTCAGCAAATACCGCAGCATGTAGCGGCTAACGACACCACTTCTGTGCTGGTTTATCAATCTTCTTTGGCTTTTTGAGAAGTGTTCTTGTTTGGCCACACCTCTTTTAATTTGCTGTTCTCGCAGTCTGAACCATGGTTGTAGATTTGCAGTAATCACTTGGTTCTCGGCAAAAGTCTATCTTCTCGTAGTGCATTCAGAATGTCAGCCTGGTTCATGGCGCGTCCTTTCTCCACATTAGCCATACCTGCGAGCTTAAAAAAGTATTAATAGTCAGCCCGCTCATTTCCTTGTACTACCCGCATGCCCTAGGCACGAAGATGAAACTAATATTTGCCAGCCGAGACCGGCATCTAGAGACAGCAACCACTCTCTTCGGATCCACCCTGTCTCTATCCTCTTGAGCATGCTCATTGAGTCGCTAAGGACACATGCCCTAGTGAATGTCTGTGTCTCAAGCCATGTTATTGCCTTTACTTACTGCCATGACTTCCATAGTTAGGCTACTTAGTGGTCTCAACAAAAGCACCTAGAGTCTTCCTTCACATTTCTCCCTCCGGTCCGCGCCGTAAAAGCTTCTCACATGTCGGACGACCGACCCATTTGTGTAAATGACAATCACTGTCTAACGAATTCACGAAAATCAATGCTTGTACTTCCGCCTCCACAGCAGCCGGATTTTCGTGTCTGCATTTTCTGTCTAGTTGGATGCAAACTGAAAAGGACGTACATAAATATGTTGGCACTTTGTACCCACTCCTCGCCAGGTTCTAAGTCCTCCAAGTGAACACACCTGTTGAAGACTGTCTTCCGCTTGACCCATCCAAGACATTCATCTTTATAACTTGCTGCCCCTCAGCTTCCTAATTTCACTATGCATTAGATGCTGTGTATTTGCGTTGACTCTGAGGTAGGCACGTGCTCTACAAATTTGTATTCTGTCTTTAATGATTGGAAAATCAAGAAGGTAAGGCATAGCCCTGCGTGCTGTATTTCTTGTACAGTCCAAGAATAATACGCATAGCTTCGGTTTGTATCTTTTTCATCCTTTCTATCTGCTTACGGCTGAGAGTCAGGATAGCCATCGTATACTCAAAAAACAGACATGACAAGCCCTTCCTATAGGAGGCATAGATGGCGCTGTTCACAGTTTGCTGCCACCATCACCCGCGTCGCAAAAACCCCGCTTGGCCTTTGTTATCAACTGGTCTATGTGCTCATTATAAGCAAGGCTTCGATCGAAACTTATTCCCAGGTAATTCATTTCCCTGCGTTCTTTCCACAGTCTCTGAACACAGATTGACAGTTGGTGTTGGCGTGTTGACAATATGATTATTCACAGAGAACCATGCCATTGTTGCTTTTCTTGAGTTGACCATTGCCCCAGCTTCAGCACACCAAGTACCTATGCTGTTCAAGCAAACCAAAGCAAACCAAACAGCCTACTGAAACCATCTACTGAAATATGCCTTTCGTGATCAGGATGGTGGTATATACATTCATCCACGCTCAGATGGCGGCCTCTACAATGATCAGAGATTGAAGGTCAAGACCAAAATTAGGAGGGCACCGATCAGAGAGTTGCTTCTTGCAGATGGTGCAGCAGTTACGACACACTCTGTGGAAGAATTCCAATGACTACTATCTGCATTCTCCAATGCTTGTTCTGAATTTGGTTTAACAATTAGCAAAAACAAGACACATATTATGTCACAAGGTGCACATTGGTTTCCATCAATAACATTTTTTAACGACGTCGAACTAGACATAGTAGACCATTTTACATATTTGGATCAATTGCAAATAGCAAATTATCCCTAGATCAGGAAATAAACATCAACAACAATGAAAATGTTAACAAAAAGAGTCTGGGAAAACAGGAAGCTTGCTGACAAAACAAAAGTCCATGCCAATTGTGACAAATTAGATGATTGACAGAGGACCTAGTTAGTAGTGTTCTCTGGAGATATATCTTGAATAATAAATATACAAGATAAAGGATATGATTTTGCACGTTTTGTCTAGAGGTCACTCAAATGAGCTAATCATTCCCACAATAGCCTTTTTTGGAGAACCATTTTTCTTTGGCTCAAACCCCCACTGTGAGACTACTATGTATCTACACAGCAATTTATAAAAGAAGTAAAAGGTTCCCTCAAGACCAAAAGAAGATCTGAACTGTTAGCCCTTGTACAACAGAGGATCCATTTCACTCAACATAATGTTGCCAGTGTGCTATTCGTCCGTCACATTAGATCTTCCCATTTTTTATTTGTCAGTGTGACCTATATCGGTTTTGTCCATTTACTTTAGAACTGTAGGATTTAATTATTTGTAGACAAACTCAACTGTAACTGTACATAACATCTGTTGAACAAGACATCTATATGACAGTTTCTTGACAAAAGTGGGACATACATTCACAAGGAAATTTTTACACCATCCATTGTACAAGACATACATCATTAGTTTTCCATCAGGGATCACACTCTCTGCTCTCAGTGTTGCAAGCATGTTATGGGGAGAAGATAATATAAGGAGTTGTTTTTTTATGTGATGTGGTGACATTAAAAATGTGGTATTTACAACAAAATTCCCCCTCTCTCACCCATGCCAGCAATTAATTTTGGAGATGGAGTAGGCCTCATATTCATTTACTGGATCAAGTGTCTTAATTTCAGGGACACAAATGAATTTATTCCCTGTAATAGCTGTCTCAGTTATATTAAAATAATTTGTGTTCTCTGGTGTTTCAGGTACCTTAATTTTTGGATACATATATTGAACAACCAGCATGCACAAAATTATACAACATATTGACAAGCTAATAATCATTTCATACTGAGAACATAAATATCATGGATACAAGCAATTATGTTGACCCATAGGATATCTATAGACCACCTTCAGTCCGCTACATTGAATTCCTATATGATATATTAAAACAGTGATACATGCAATATTATCACTATTGATGAAATCAAACCTTCTAGAGATT
Source organism: Cepaea nemoralis (assembly GCA_014155875.1). Taxonomy (NCBI): domain Eukaryota; kingdom Metazoa; phylum Mollusca; class Gastropoda; order Stylommatophora; family Helicidae; genus Cepaea; species Cepaea nemoralis. Next base: position 130,782 of record JACEFZ010004311.1, read on the forward strand.
TATTGTGGGTTTACATGTCTGGACAGTTGTCCTCATATAAGAGACAGGGTCCATTAAACAACACCATAAAAACTCCAAGAATTGGTCTGATTTGCGAGAGGTCACCACGGATTTTAATACCAACATAGAGATCCCAAAAGTGAGTCTTATGCAGTGTATACCCAAAGTTTGTATCCCGACATCAGGGCAACAGACATGTGAGCCCCTAGCAGGTTATTACCAGGGTTTAAATCCGAGACGATTATTAGGGTGTTCCCAGGGTGTATATCCCGGACGAGTTCCGAGTTATGTGACAAATTAGATGATTGACAGAGGACCTAGTTAGTAGTGTTCTCTGGAGATATATCTTGAATAATAAATATACAAGATAAAGGATATGATTTTGTACGTTTTGTCTAGAGGTCACTCAAATGAGCTAATCATTCCCGCAATAGCCTTTTTGGAGAACCATTTTCTTTGGCTCAAACCCCCACTGTGAGACTACTATGTATCTACACAGAAATTTATAAAAGAAGTAAAAGGTTCCCTCAAGACCAAAAGAAGATCTGAACTGTTAGCCCTTGTACAACTGAGGATCCATCTCACTCAACATAATGTTGCCAGTGTGCTATTCGTCCGTCACATTAGATCTTCCCATTTTTTATTTGTCAGTGTGACCTATATCAGTTTTGTCCATTTACTTTAGGACTGTAGGATGTAATTATTTGTAGACAAACTCAACTATAACTGTACATAACATCTTTTGAACAAGACATCTACATGACAGTTTACACCATCCATTGTACAAGACATACATCATTAGATACTTGACAACATCTATACAGGACTTGTCACAATATGTATAACCAACCCACAGCAACCTAAGACAGTCACCAGAGACAATACTTGACAGCAACTGTACAAGACATTCTCTTGAGACATGTACTTAAAACACTGATTCATTAAACACACTTTATTGAGCTGATTGTGAGTCGAGTGATGACCATTGTTTCATCTCCTGTCATGTCAACATTTCAATAATTACATTTAAAATGTATAAAATATGTCACACATGCATGTTGAGAAACAGGATACAACAACTCTTAACCCCTCCTCCAATCAATAAATAAATTCTTCTCTTCCTCTTCTCTCTAACCACACCACTGATTCTCTGTAACTATCATCAATCTCTGTCTCTGGGAAGTTGTCATGAAAATCCTACTTATGGGAAACTTAAGGAAGGAACCACTGTTCTGGATCAGTTTCCACCCTGTTATCCTCAGCAATTGAGGTTGGATCAGCTCCAGGTAGCAGATTTCCTGTAATAAGTCCCATGGCAGATCATTTCCTCTTGAGAACAGAATTGGTGGTGATGATAAGGTACTGAATCTCCCTGTTGACCAGACTGTCTGTGAAAACTGTCAATGGGGACTTCACATATCTAGTCCACCTCACCTACTCTTGGAGTCTTTATTCAGAACACTGTGTGAGCACCAGGCTGGAGATTAACCAAGACAAGTCCTAGCCAAACAATCCATTGTCCCAGTTATTTCACCAGACTTCTTGAATGAGTTTAACAACCAGAGACTTGTTGTTTCATATTCTCAGATGACATTTGATTGAATCAATTATCACTGTCCAGCTCACTATAGTAATCACATTAATATAGGTCTTCAGATTGTGTTAGAGAGCTGAGATGAAACCCTCCAAGAATGTCCTGCATTTTCACTTATAGGGAGTCAATTCTGGATTCTGGGACTACTGGTTAGTTTTCCCAGATGATATATGATAGGCGTCTCCACCATCCTCTTGTTCTCTGTCAATATACAAAATGGCACAACATCTCTTTACATTTTTTGAAAGATGATGTTATCATACATATACATACACAGATGGAGATGGGGAGGAAAGGGAGGATGTTAACCAAACACACCTCTCCTAGTTTGATGATGTAGTGAATTTCACTGTGATGTACTGAGGTGATGTGTTTTCATTATTCACCTTTATCTGTGGTAATCACAAGCCTATATGTTGAGACAGGGGTAGCTTACTCAACTCAACTCAACTCAACTCAACTTTATTAGGGTCACAAATTGGGCGCGCAGGCCCGTCTTACATTCGGCCCTTCCAATCACTCGTCTTTCGTTCATCAAGAGCATTATACATTTACATAGGAAGAAAAATAAACATTGTGAAATGAATGTTGTAAACATAAACAAGGCTAAACATGGAGAAAAATGTGTACATAAAAAGTATGTGACGTAAAAGTAGTGATGCCAGCGCGTCCCACACACACACACACACACACACACACACACACACACACACACACACCACACACACACACACTCTCTCTCTCTCTTCATTCACTCTCACTCTCACTCATTCACTCACACACACACACTCTCACTCATTCACTCTCCCGCTCACTCATTCACTCTCCCGTTCACTCATTCACTCTCCCGCTCACTCATTCACTCTCCCGCTCACTCATTCACTCTCCCGCTCACTCATTCACTCTCACGCTCACTCATTCTGTCTCTCCCGCTCACTCATTCACTCTCCCGCTCACTCATTCACTCTCCCGCTCACTCATTCACTCTCCCGCTTCACTCATTCACTCTCACGCTCAATCTCACTCTCCCTCTCACTCATTCACTCTCACGCTCACTCATTCACTCTCCCGCTCACTCATTCCTTCTCACGCTCACTCATTCACTCTCACTCATTCACTCTCACGCTCACTCATTCACTCTCACGCTCACTCATTCACTCTCACGCTCACTCATTCACTCTCACGCTCACTCATTCACTCTCACGCTCACTCATTCACTCTCCCGCTCAATCATTCACTCTCCCGCTCACTCATTCACTCTCACTCATTCACTCTCCCGCTCACTCATTCACTCTCCCGCTCACTCATTCACTCTCCCGCTCACTCATTCACTCTCCCGCTCACTCATTCACTCTCACGCTCACTCATTCACTCTCACGCTCACTCATTCACTCTCACTCATTCACTCACACTCATTCACTCCCACACACAGACACTCTCACTCATTCACTCTCCCGCTCACTCATTCGCTCTCACGCTCACTCATTCACTCTCCCGCTCACTCATTCACCCTCACGCTCACTCATTCACTCTCACGCTCACTCATTCACTCTCCCGCTCACTCATTCACTCTCACTCATTCACTCTCCCGCTCACTCATTCACTCTCACGCTCAATCATTCACTCTCCCGCTCACTCATTCACTCTCACGCTCACTCATTCACTCTCACGCTCACTCATTCACTCTCACTCATTCACTCTCACGCTCACTCATTCACTCTCACGCTCACTCATTCTGTCTCTCATTCACACTCACTCACTCTCTCACTCAAACTACAGTAATGAACATAAGTTTAGATTATACATGATAAAATCAAATGGTATTTAACTTATAATATGACAGATGAGAATACACAAACATATGGATTCGCCTGTTACATAACATGCGTGTTACATGACATGCATCTGCTCAGCTCTCTCTCTCTCTCTCTCTCTCTCTCTCTCTCTCTCTCTCTCTCTCTCTCTCTCTCTCTGTATTCTTTCATATACACACACTCACACGCATGCGCGCGCTCACACACACACACACACTAACACATCAACTCTCCCACTGTCTCACTCTCTAACACACAATCCTACACACACACACACACACACTCACTCTCTCAATCACACTCTCTCACACATACACGTACACATGAACGCATGCACGCACGCACACACTCCCTCACTCACTCTCACACATACACGTACGAATGCATGCACTGACACATTCCCCCACCATTTCTCGCTCAATCACTCTCTCCACACACACGCATGCACACACGCATTCACTCTCTCCCTCTCTCTGACACCCACACTCTCTCTCTCTCTCTCTCTCTCTCTCTCTCTCTCTCTCTCTCTCTCTCTCTCTCTCTCGCTCCCACACGCACACACATATATAGTGAACAATTATAATGAACAATTATACTGAACAATTATACCAGTAAATGAATTATGGTGGCATATAGTCGGTATGGATTAAGTATTGAAAGAGTTTTCGGTTAAATGTGTAGGGACTCATTGGATTTTTCAGATCTGGAGGCAGATGATTCCATAAGTGAGCACCAGAATAGGCAAAACATGTTTTGTATAGGTCCAATCTAGGCTTTGAGACATGTAACAAATTTAGGCGCTTGCTGTTCATTGCATTAGATTGAATCAGCGGCAGAAGATACTCTGGGGTATTTTGAGATAATTTTATTCACTAATTTGGCTTTGTTGAAAAGGAAGCGCTTTTGTAGTGGTAGAAGTCTTAGATGACTGTACAAATTATTACTTTCAACGTGCTTTATGCCAGAAACCAGACGAATAGCGCGGTTTTGTAGAGAACATAGTCGTTTTAAATTAGATTTAGGGCAACCATCCCAAACTGTGGAACAGTAATCGAGATGTGATTGGATATAGCATGTATAGAATATTTTTCGTGTGCTTTCGTCCAGGAAGTGCTGAATTTTAGCAAGTTGGTAAACTTTTTGTGCTATTTTCTTGGTAAGAGCGTGAACATGAGAGCTCCAGTTCAAATGGCTGTCTATTAAAAGCCCTAGTGTTTTATGTTCAGTCACATTAACTATAGGTAACGTGCCCATGCGGAGTTCGAGCGGTGATCCAGTTATGGCTAGTGTCTGTAGTTTTTGTCTGGTCGTTATTAGCATGGATTTGGTTTTGCCGATGTTAATTTGCATGCGGTTTTCATTGCTCCATCTAGTAAGATTATCAAGTTCCTTTTGTAAAGAATTCTCTAATTCACTACGGTTTTCTTGACTAGTATATATAGTACAGTCGTCAGCAAATAGATCACAAGTTGTATTGATATATAAAGGAAGATCATTAATATAAACTGCAAAAAGCAGCGGACCTAGTATTGAGCCCTGAGGCACACCAATATTAAGCTGTGTGGGTCTTGATAGACAAGTTGTTGAAGGACACGACTTGTTGCCTGTCGGATAGAAATGACGTAATTATGTTCACCATGTTGGTGCTTGTCTTCATTTGCTTTAGTTTTCTAATTAAAATATCGTGATCTACCATATCAAAAGCTTTTTTAAAGTCTACAAACACCGCTCCACAAATTCTACCGTTGTTGATGTTTAAGTGCCAGTTATCGGTCATTTTTGTTAGAGCACTATGGCAAGAATATTTAGGTCGAAACCCAGATTGACTGTTAATTATTAGATCGTTGTTAATTAAATGGTGTAACGTTATTTTATGAATGTGTTTTTCTAGTGGTTTTGATAGCGACGATAATAAGGAAATAGGTCTATAATTACCCAAAACGCTATTATCGATTGAGCCATTTTTAATTAGCGGAAACACTTTAGCAATTTTAAAAGCAGATGGAAAGTAGTTTTTGGCCAGGCACTGGTTATATATGAACGTTAAGGACTCACTAATGAATGGTGCAGCACAACGAAGAATTCTATTACTGATACCATCTAGGCCGTGTGAGTTTGTTGATTTGAGGTTCAAGAGATATTTATAAACGTCTGCAACAGACATTAAAGGAATCTCATCGGGAATATTTCTGGTGCACTTCTCCTCACAGAATGATGCCAGTGAACTTAAGTTACACGATGAGTCTGGTATTGAAGACTTTAGATTCTCTATTTCTGATTGAAAGAACCAACTGAATTCATCGCATGTTATAGAATACAAGCATTCTAAAGCAAGCACTAAAAGGCAAGCAATATAAACAAGCATTGTGTCATAGCAATCATGAGACAGGCATTGTGAATCAGCACATGAGCGAGCATGTTGAGGAAAATGGAAAATAGGCATTTACAATTGAAATATGCAATATGTATTAAACTAATATCATTTACCAACTTAGCAGACCAGACATCAATTCCTATAGTTGTGATGTTGGTGCATGAATGTCCTATTCCATATACACTCACACAGCAATGCCAGACCTCACCCCTTTTTCAGACCAGACTTGGCTCACAAGTACATCATCATCATCATGTGCTCTCTTCCCACTGAGTATCTACCGCAGTAGGTAACAGAAGCTCAATTGCATAAGCAATTGTTCACATATGCACCAAGCACATATGGGAAAAACATGTTTAGTCCTTGTAAGTTTGCATGAGCCATACATTATATTCAGCCAACTAAGACACAGGGTCACACACCTATTGTCCTTCTAGGAACTAGTTTATATGAACCATCCAAGAGTAGAGGTACCAGTGTAATACTTCAGAGAAAAATTGTATTCATTCTCCTGAGCGTAATGTAGCCACCAGGCATCACATGGACTTAGCAATTCTGGAGTGCCATACACCGTCCAGCTTACATATGGATATTGAAGCATCTTTCTTTCTACTAATGTGAGAGGCTACTTATCAAAGCACCAGCTCATTCACTCCAACATTCTCAGCTTTTACAAAGGAACTTGTACATGTTTACATCACGCATTCCAATTCAGACTGCCAAATGTTAACTTGCGAGAGCAATGTACAGTCTGGTTAAGAATGAGTCATCCCAGGCATTTAGAATGCACAAGGGGTTTGTGTTTGCGAATTTGCATTGAGTTTACTATACATTCATCAAGCATATGCAACCAGTCACAACAGGGGAATGATATGCACTTGGAGTATACAGCGTGAAAGACCTGTCAAGGTTGAAGAGGCAGTATTCAGAATACTGGCGCACAGAAGTTAGGTTTTCACTTTCACATTTTCTTCATAAAATACTCATATATTCTTCTCTTTCGTTCACTCGGCATCCACAACATTAAAGTATGTTTTAAGGTGGTACCTGTTGTCCAGAGAACAATATATTATCGAATCTTTAAGGGCATTTTGGGGCATCACATCACAAACTAGCGACAGCTCCGGTTGGAATCCCCGCGTCTAACTGCTAAATTTTCAAATGTGGCCTAGTGAATAGCGTGGGCGACCATGTATCAGCCAATGAAAAACAAGCGCATATACCGCTGCCCTACCCCAACACGTTCTGGAACATACTATTCCAAGAATAGTCCTTCTATCTGGAAACGCCACTCAAATCGAAAGTATTTTTATGAATGTGTAACAGTACAGGTTCAGAGGATCAATAACCAAGCTATTCATTGTTTCTTTACAACGAATTTATTGAATCATAATAAACTGATAATCATGTAGAGGTCATGAGACCAGATGTTGTCTTCTCTTGAGTTTTCCTGTAACTCACCCAAACAATCTACGTCACGGCTTGAGCATCCATCCCTAGTAGCGTTCTTATAGGATGCTCAACCGTGCCCCTAAGTTTACGCATCAACCTATTGACATAGATGTTACTCATTCCGTTACACCTCCCTTTCTTTAAAAAGACTTTTCTTCTTCAAAAGTCTTAACTCCTAACCCCTTTATCCTACACCTTCTCTCTTTCCCTCAGTCCCAAACTAACTCTATCTTAAGTAAATACTTTCTTCTATTTGTACCTTATCCCCGTGCCACATAGCAAACCACTATGGAGTTATATTTCTTCTTCGTTTCTGGCTCTTCAAAGTTTCTTTACAAAATGTATATATTATTTACATATCCTATCAGTTTTATACAATACATCATAACACATATGGGTACCTTTTTGAAATACTTCTTCTTCTCTTCATAAGCAATCCGCTTAACCCTTCTTATCACGAACTCAAAAAATTCAAAACGCTGTACTCTTCTGATACTACCTCAACTCCCTATTGTCATCACTAACCGTACTACCTCCACATTACTACTTCTCCACTTTCAACCAACCTGAAATCACTTGCACACGATAGGAAGACAAAGAATCGGTGCGCACCGGAGATTCAAAGAAGTAGAACTCTTCCTCACAAAAACCACACTCACCTAAATCACACACCTTTACCCCCCTATGTCATCTGAGACTTTATGTAATAAAGTCTAAAACAATTATATATTCTACAGTTCACTTATACCACTTATTATGGCAACAGTTTACGCTGCTATCTACAGCATCAAGCACCAACCATCAAAAATTTTATTCACTCCCAAATGTCTATATATTACAGACAGTACACAAATCAAAAAGGTCCATCATCCCTCAAGACCTCTTTCCACATTATACACATCACCTCACATAACTAATCTTCTCCTATACCTCACTCAGAATTCCCTCTTAATCTTGCCGAAATCTTCAGCAACCCACTAATGTCCATTTATTATGGGCATTTCTCCTGAACCTCAATTTATGCCGTTATCAACAGCAACAATATACCGCCACTGAACTCATGTCTGTGACTGCTTGCAATCAACGTTATTCTTTCTCAGTCCATATATTACGGACCCCTAAAACCTCATGGCATTTTAATCTATGTTCTCTGTGACCAGCACTCCACACTGACAATTGTTCATTTCTCACTAACGTACTTACTTCCCCTTTTACTATGTATGTATCCACAACAAAAACATGGGATTCAATTCATGTTTTTACTATTTGTCTTCACACTGTCTGGCGTAGTACGTTACCCACTTCTTCTTCCATAAGCCAGCAATCTCGTGTCTCTTATGAAAGTACATCATGGCTCTAAATCCATGTTCAGTTCCGACCTTATGGAGAGCATGTTTTAAACTGTCCCCACATTTACCCCACTGCTATATACGTTAGTCACGTTAATCTTTTCTTCCCCAATATGGCACCCAATCCATATATATTCAATCAATGCTGACTTAATGCAGCTCCTATTTTTAACCCCCGCAGAACCCCTTTTCTTGAGTAGTAACCCCATTTAAGTATGGCATATGTTTCCACAACTTCGCAGCCAGTATATCATCAACCTCTCTACGCTGATTATCACAGCACTCTTGCTAACAGAATATACCCATGAACTTATTATTCACAAAGAGAATGTGTCTCTCTACCAGTCCTCAGTAGTTTATTAACTCTTTTCTGAACGAAGGGTCCTAAATAAAGCCCCATGTATTGCCTTTATTCTAGACAAAACCATAACTGTTTGTAAATTAATCTTAACTTAACTAATTTCTAACATATTTATAAACAAGGTAATTCTTATTCAACACACAAGACAATTCACTTAAATTATAAGTCAAGCGAAATAAAATCATAACAGGACATCATACCCCCCCCCCCCCAAGTTATTAAATATTATTTCACTTTCCCCATATCAAATAAAGGCATCAAATCATTCAAAGAAAAACATATTTCAGAATAATATAACATACATCCTATCCATTGTTAGTCTCTTTTATGGACTAACAATAACTTATTTATCTATTTAAGAAAACTCAAGAAGTCAAATCATAAAATCAATTAGCAATAAAATTACAGTAAAAATATACCACACTCGAATTTACATCCATATTAGCTATCTTAACACCTAAATATATAATGTCATGTCTACTCTCAAGACAACTCATTATAAGTATCAATAAAACCATTTTCTATAACAACTGTGTCATATACAGCTAATGTATTTCATCAACTATCACTTTCCTTTTTAAATCACCAAACTTTTTATCTTGCTATCTGCAGCATTTTCTATTAATTTATCTCCCCTGTTTCCATTTCCTCAATAACTCCAAGTTTCTTTGAATAAGTGCTATCTCCACACCAATATCTTCTTCCTCATGTAAAGAAATATTTTCTTCCATGCTACTATCTCTATTAGATTCTGAATTTTCATCCATTTCTTCTATGTCTTTTCACTACAACGGCTACTCTTATAACCGTAATAAAAACACTCAATGCTAGGCCAATTAACCTGCATTAATCCCCCCCCCAAATATATATATATATATATATATATATATATATATATATATATATATATATATATATATATATATATATATATATATATATATATATATATATATATATATATATATATATATATCTGTTACCTACAGACTATATTCTCATCCTACGTAGAACAATATCTGTTCTCTCAACAAAAGTCATTAATCAACAAATGACTGTACTTTTTCTGGAAGTCAATCATTGATTATCTCCCCTCACAACTTCTATCTTTTACAAAACTAACTCCTAACACATCACAATATTTAGAATATAAATCTAAACAACTGCTGTAAACTATGGCTTAAATCACTTCACTAGTACTAGTGTGGCGACTATCTCAATATACCACGAGTCATCTATCTACTAATAGAACCTGTGGCTCGGCACACTAGTTGTTTCCCCTAGATTTGCACCAAGAATTACCACAATTTCTTAAACATTACAGTTAACTACGGTATCTCCACCAGGGTGAAATTTGTCTATTTACTATAGACCTCACCAATACATCTATCTGCTGTACCAACAACTAATTCTACTTTTGAGTCTCTCGTCTACCCGACGTAACTAACCAACGTATTAGTACTTTCCAACATCTCACCACAACTACTCTAAGCTATCCTTAAGTCTCTCCTAGCGTTCTTACACCGCGATGATAGTCAAACCAGTCACACTTATCGGAACACGTTCTCTAGTACTCTATTTATAATACTCTGACATTCATTTAGCTAATCTTGTTTACCTCACTATCTTTCACTTCTCCTCCTATTTATCGGGACTCTTTCAGAAACAGCAAACAACACCACATATTACTAACGACAGACCTCACTCCGATTGAGCAAACCATCTTCTCTCATTTCTCAGTATCAGGCATTCATGCTTCGACATGTCCCTGCCAACAATACTAAATCTGTTTTATGAAACGTCATTCAGAATGTTAACTCTCTTTCTGTCAGCCTGTCATAAAATTTTCATCGATTCCGTCTAAGATCACACATTCCAAACAAAAGACATCACACCTTTCTAATCACCTACTTTAACAATTTAGCACAAGCAAAACAGAGGCAACGACTATAACCAAAGAAGAACAAACAACAACAATTCAGCTAAACGAACATTTCTCGAAACAAGTAAAGAGTCTCAAGTGCCTAGGAAGTATAATATCATCAAATGGCAAACCAGAAGATGAGATTGACAACAGGTGCAATAAGGCTAATCAACTCTCTGGACAATTGGACAACCATGTATCAATAACTACCAAGCCTAGGCGTGTCGATCACTTCCACCCACATTGACACCAGATATACTAAACGCCTTGTACATGCATGCGCTACTACTACTAATCATCTGACACGACGCACATATGTTTGTCTACATTTTTACACATACAAGAACAACGCATTACCAGACGAATTACTTCAACACTCAACAGGACTTTCACAATTCAACTGTTTTCTTATTTCTACTTTTCTCAATCATTCACTCCTTTTCAAAGGTCAGAATCCTATATATTATCTCTCGCAAACTATATCTCTTTTACTCACTAACCAGTATTATCAACGATCTCTCAGAACCAACCTCATTCCGCTGAGCCACTAACCTCGTAACTATCATTCTATACTTCTCCACACAACAGCTTTCTCAGATTTAATCATCTCTTCTTTCTCCGCAAGCATGACGTAATTACTTCATCCCCCTCACAAAGAACTCGTATTCTTCAAGCATCAGTTTCCACAGTCTTTTACTCTTAATACTCTCGCGCTCAAATGGCTATTTTACACAGGATACTCAATTCCTCCTCAATCTATATCTCCTCATCAGACACTCTCGGTTCACCTGTCAACAATACTATAGTTACTTCTCAAACCAGCAAACGAAACTATCTCAGACATCACGTCATAGCTCTGAGTCGAACCATCTCAAACAACACATCGACTCTAGTACGAGCATTTATAATTAGTTTATCTCTCTCAAATTCTATGCTGAATCTATCCTACTTTAATCACACCAGTTATACATCACTCAACGTGATCAACCCTCTCTATCCAGCCATTCCGGACAAGGACATTTCAATTTCTATATTGTTTACTCTCCCCACACTACAATTAAACACAAGATATTCCTTATACGTATCCACGTGGAATATTCTATCAGTTGCCGTGACTCTCTATTCTCAACAACACTATTGCCTACCTTGTACCATGTGATGCTACACCAAAAAATTCATCTGCCTATTTTAGACAGCCAATATGTATATGCTCAAACCGCAATTCCTCTCATAAGCCAAAACAATGCCATATGTCCTTCCTCACCCTCAGAATTTTAACAGCCATAGAGCGCATCTAAGCCGAATATTTCATTGTCTTCTAGTATTAATGTGCGTCTCTCTTCACTTATGTCATCTTCAATATCCGTACTTGTTAATCCGTTGTTAAAGTACTCAGGTCTTAAGGTCATATATTCTCTGATTTTTTCTTAAGTCACTTTCCGCAGTCGAATAAATTTCCGCTATCTGTCTATTACTATTCTTCTTCTTAAATGCTTTCTTTCTGTTTCCTTTATTTGCGTCGGTCTGCTCACTGTTTCCTGTATACCTTACATAACGTTTACATTTCCCCATCTCGTCTTCAGATGACACACTGATAATAGTTCCCTCATCAGACTCATAGTAGTTTACTGCAGACACGTCGATCATATTCCTATAGTCGGCTTTAGAACGTCTGACTTTCTTCTTACCTCTATTCCCCATGCTCCGCTTCGGGACAACTTCAATATCTTTAGCTGAGGAAACTGACATCTCAGTTGTACCTTTATTGACTATCAGACTGTTTATATTTCTTTCCCCAATTCTTTTCCTCTTTGGTCTCTTTTCGTCTTTGGTTCTCGTCTGTTTATCTTTCTTAATTTCAACCGTGTCTCCCTTAGTCAAGTGAATTGGTTTTGACTGAGTTTCTATTATCTCAGTTTGACTTCCCTTCGTTATCTTGCTAGCTGGTTGTTTCTGGGTTTCCTTTTCTATTGTATCAACCTGTGTCTGTGTGTTCCGTTCTACTACTTCAACCACCTGCGTCTGAGTCTGTTGGTCTATTTTCTTTATTAACACCGTCATCTTCTTTTCCTGTTTAACAGTCAAATTCGTAACCATCTTAGGAGTAATTGAATTCTTACTTACATTTCCTACCCTGTTCTTTGACCCTGACCTCAGATACTGTCTCCGTCTTTGTTCAAACCAGTCGTCACGTTTTTTCCTAGCAGTCTTGCTATGGGATGGCCAATTCCATAATTTCTTGGAAAGGTCTCTCTCATGACATTTATACCGGTCCGACTTTTCACTATTACGTCTAATCTCACCGTCTTTTACCCTATATACATCATGCCTTGGTTCGTCATAACCAACCGCATAATCAAAACCATATTGTCTTCTGTCTTTATTAAGTAGTGGCTGTCTCCTGTTATTCTTTCCTACTCTATTGCAGTCTACCTTAAATCTATAAGGCTCTTGTCTAGTCGTTCTGTTCTGCAACGTTTCCACAAAATTTTCTACTTCACTAACTGCCACTTTCAACTCTCCCAACCATGTACTGATACGTTTTAGTTCTATATGTAGGTAGTTCATATTAACTTCTTTGTAGTTTATATCAAGCCAAAACCCCTATATATTTCTTGGTGCCTGTAGAGAAAAAAAAACTCGTCTTGTGCTTTGCTGAAATAATTTTCAATTATTCCTGTTTCTCTACTGTGCTGTGTTGAGTTATCCTGTTGCTATACCCACTTCTTCTGCCACTTTGCAATGTGCTGAAATATCAATTTATATAAGCAACTCACAGTTATAATAATTTGGAAATATGATCGTATTTAAATTACGTAATTCTTAATTGTTAAATGTTCAATCAGTCAATGGTATAAAATGACGTTTAAACTTTAACTAATTACCGTTATCTATTTCTTTTCTTGATCTACGATGAAGGTGAATCTTCGTACGTCAGCCGAGAATCTATTTGTCAAGGGTCACATATAAACCAATTCTGGAGTCTGTGTTATCCGAAGGTGTCTGTATTTCTCCAACCGACGATGCAATTTTAGGTATCCACATCAGACTTCTCCAGCGGAAAAAATGGAAGAAGAATGCCCAAACTTTCACCCTTGGATGGGCCCGACCAGCTTTGCGCTTTCTTTTCACCCTAACAGGGCTCTTCAAGGCGTCGACTTGAAAACGGCTCTAGCTCAATAAAGCGATTTAATTTGGCATTGAGATTTTCGCTTTAACTCAAAAACATTCTGATATGCTAGAGTTCAGGACCGCTGGAGTGATGAGCAAACACGATTGGCACTTTTCTCGAAATTTCCAAACGAAGGAGCAATTGGCCCGTCTCAATATAAGCTCTCGTAATTCTTCAGGTACTCAAAGTCAAGGTTCAATGAGTACAACAGCTTTTGAGTTTGCCCTAGGTGATCTTGATATACGGAAGATAACAGCTCCTTCAAAACGAGTTCTCCATTTAATTCGAGTTGTTTATATCTGTCTTGAGATTTCTTTGCTTCTAGACCTGGACAGTCCTAGTATGTAAATGGCTGACCTTCAAACGCAAGGTTAACTAACGGCTGTAATAATGGCAGGTCAAACTTCATAGTATTTGGACAGCATTTTGGCAAAAATCACGTTACTTCAAGTAGTTATGATGAGAAACAGCTTACTTACTCTACTGGCAACCATGTTATGAAGATGGCTCCATCTAGAAATCTTGATGCATATTACTTAAATTTAGCTAGTCCGAAAAAATGCTTCAATTTGACTTTGACTCCATTAAAAGTGGTCCGGTTTTGCACTTTTTGTTTAACGAATTTCTTAAAAGTTTATTGATTCATACCTCAGTAAGTTGGTAAAATTTCTCATGAAAATCCGCTGTGGCTTGTTGGTTTCGGTACTTCACGCTATACATGTCCGCGACATTCAAACCAAAATCGGCATCCTGGTGTGCGGCGCCATAAATCCATCTGTAACAGTACAGGTACAGAGGATCAATAACCAAGCCCTTCAGTGTTTCTTTACAACGAATTTATTGAATCATAATAAACTGATAATCATGTAGAGGTCATGAGACCAGATGTTGTCTTCTCTTGAGTTTTCCTGTAACTCACCCAAAACAATCTACGTCACGGCTTGAGCATCCATCCCTAGTAGCGTTCTTATAGGATGCTCAACCGTGCCCCTAAGTTTACGCATCAACCTATTGACATAGATGTTACTCATTCCGTTACAAATGTGTTGGGCTGGGAATGTGGGGGTCTGATCCATCATGCTACATGGCCCCTCTCTTAAATCTTTCATAGGCATGACAGATAATCTCAGAAATCCACAGTTCCCAGATCCCTCAGGTGGTTTTGTCAATTACTCCCTGTCTCCCTTTACCCTACTAGAGTAGTACATTTGGAACTAAGTGATTTTTCGTTTTAAAAAAAATCAGCCCCAACATTCATCCTTCAAGAATGAATTTGGTATGCAAGAGCAAAGACCATGAAGATAGCCCTGCATTCTGTTCCATTAAGTCACTGGGAGCATCAAGAGTCCTGACTCCACTCATCTGTGAACTGCCCTTCTATTTACTCCTGACAGTGCTCCATCGCTGACATCCTTGCTATATTTCCTGTTTGTGATAAATGATCTCTCTGAGACCCACCATTTCGTAATGTATGAATGGACCATAGAGATTCATTATGTGAAGTAATGGCTTTGCAATTAAGCCAACTTCCAGATGACGTTTAGAGAGAATGGTTGCATTCCATGTATCTCTCAACATTTCACCTTATCAGAACTCCATCCTTTCTTTCGCCATAGGAGAATGATAATCCCGTGAGAGTGTATTTAACTGAACAATTTTCTCCAACAGTAATCTTGGCATTTGGAACTGGGTTAAAATTTTTGACCAGCACCGGAGCAAAGACAATCACTTCCGGGTGAACTGTATAGCAGCCACTGCCGAACTTGTTAAGACTAAAATCTACTAATGCAGATTTTGGGTTCAGTATAGGACAAGTCTTATCTTCCCTATAAGACTCTTGGGTTCGCAGATGGTAGCAATTTCCCATTAGATTTCCTTGACTTATTTCTATAGTCTTTACCATAGATTTAAAGGTGCACTTATTGGTTGAGATTTCCTCATTCCGTTAGGCCTCTATTTTGATTTGTTGTGAGAATTGACAGCATTTTCTCTCCTTAGTTGCTATATAGTTGAAATATTGCGCAATCCCACTTCAGACTTATCCGTGGATTGGCCACGCAGCGTCCATCTATGTGTAAGCTGTTTCTAACGTAGCAACTAAATTTGTAGATGCAGCCAGACTGTGACATCTACTACTACTAAGATAGAATTCCAGGTGGAATTTCTAACTAGTTGTCTTCAGCAACGCTCTAGGTAAATGCTTTTGAGTTGCTGGAGTATCCGTTCTTTCTCTCCCACATGAGCAAAACGTTTACTTGTGGCGAATGAGGCGTTTCCTCTAAGCATCCGTGAAGTCCGTCATTATCACCCACCTTTGAAGGGGTGTGATTATGTGGGTATAGCTTCATAGATCCCAATATTTACTGGAATTTTGGAAGCAATTTTACTGACTTTGAGGATAGGACTGGCCAGGTCCTGTGAATACCTCGCTTCTCAGTAATAATATAAGATTCCACTGCGCAATGCATTGTTCTTATTGTGTAAAGAGTCGACTGCTAAGTTGCAGGGATCCTTACCTTGAAAGGAATCATCTGTTTAAGAACAGTGATCTTTCGTTAGTCCACTTTCGCAGACACTGTGTATAGAGTGTCAACTGCTGGAGTTGCAGTGATCTCTACCATATAAGAGTTAACTGTTTAAGAACAGTAATCCTTATTAGTCCATTCCATCACAGACCTTGCTCTTGTCTAGACCTGAGCTACATTCCTACCATTTTTCAGGCAGAAAAGTCTTCTCAATTGAGGGTGAAAAAGGGGAAAGACATCAGCTACTCTCAGCTTTGTCCGCCCTTTAATCTCTACAATTTTTCAGGCAGAAATGCTTTCTCAACTGAGGATGAATTGACGGCCGACGTCGGAGACGGATCCTGTTTTATCTCTTTATGAAATTTTTCAGGTTGTCCATGTTATGCTCCTAGTCGTATAATACGCCAATGACATCAGGTTGGTTATCCATCGTTTCCCAGACACATACTTTGCGTATGCACTCCACTGCCATATGAATGGCCACGGGTCCAGTTATTTTGATGGCCTTCCTGGAGATTCAATGAGTTAACTCCTGGTGACGTGGATCCTAGTACACCAGAGAGATTACACCATCGAACAATAGACTAATGTCTTATAGACACCAGACTGTGGTCGGTTTTGTATTACCGCCCATGACATCAGGTAGAATCCTCCTTTCATCTCGTCCATTACGTTTCAAGTACGCTTAATAATACCACTACTTCAGGAATGGCAAGTGACTGAGTTGACAAGGATGTTTCTCCTGGAGATTCAGTCGCGCTCACCCTCAGTAATTTGATCAGGATTACTGACAAGATCACACAACTGAAGAATAAACCCAGATGTCGAGTCGACACTGGACATTAGCCGGTACGAATACTGACTATCACTGAGAGAGATTTTTAGTGAGGTGTCTTAATGGTTGCCCAAGTTTTCCATCAGGGTTCACACTCTCTGCTCTCAGTGTTGCAAGCATGTTATGGGGAGAAGAGAATATTAGGAGTTGTTATTTTATGTGATGTGGTGACATTAAAAATGTTGTATTTACAACAATATTCCCCCTCTCTCACCCATGCTAGCAATTAATTTTGGAGATGGAGTAGGCCTCATATTCATTTACTGGATCAAATGTCTTAATTTCAGGGACAAAAATGAATTTATTCCCTGTAATAGCTGTCTCAGTTATATTAAAATAATTTGTGTTCTCTGGTGTTTCAGGTACCTTAATTTTTGGATACATATATCGAACAACCAGCATGCACAAAATTATACAACATATTGACTAGCTAATAATCATTTCATACTGAGAACATAAATATCATGGATACAAGCAATTATGTTGACCCATAAGATATCTATACACCACCTTCAGTCCGCTACATTGAATTCCTATATGATATATTAAAACAGTGATACATGCAATATTATCACTATTGATGAAATCAAACCTTCTAGAGATTTATTGTGGGTTTACATGTCTGGACAGTTGTCCTCATATAAGAGACAGGGTCCATTAAACAACACCATAAAAACTCCAAGAATTGGTATGATTTGGAAGAGGTCACCCTGGATGTTAATACCAACATAGAGATCATCATAGAGTCTTATGCAGGGTATACCCAAAGTTTGTATCCCGACATCAGGGCAACAGACATGTGAGCCCCTAGCAGGTTATTACCAGGGTTTAAATCCGAGACGAGTATTAGGGTTTTCCCAGGGATTATATCCCGGACGAGTTTCCAGTTATGTGACAAATTAGATGATTGACAGAGGACCTAGTTAGTAGTGTTCTCTGGAGATATATCTTGAATAACAAATATACAAGATAAAGGATATGATTTTGCACGTTTTGTCTAGAGGTCACGCGAATGAGCTAATCATTCCCGCAATAGCCTTTTTGGAGAACAATTTCTTTGGCTCAAACCCCCACTGTGAGACTACTATGTATCTACACAGAAATTTATAAAAGAAGTAAAAGGTTCCCACAAGACCAAAAGAAGATCTGAACTGTTAGCCCTTGTACAACTGAGGTTCCATCTCACTCAACATAATGTGGTTTTCCCAGGGTTTATATCCCGGACGAGTTTCCAGTTATGTGACAAATTAGATGATTGACAGAGGACCTAGTTAGTAGTGTTCTCTGGAGATATATCTTGAATAATAAATATACAAGATAAAGGATATGATTTTGCACGTTTTGTCTAGAGGTCACTCAAATGAGCTAATCATTCCCGCAATTGCCTTTTTGGAGAACCATTTCTTTGGCTCAAACCCCCACTGTGAGACTACTATGTATCTACACAGAAATTTATAAAAGAAGTAAAAGGTTCCCTCAAGACCAAAAAGAAGATCTGAACTGTTAGCCCTTGTACAACAGAGGATCCATTTCACTCAACATAATGTTGCCAGTGTGCTATTCGTCCGTCACATTAGATCTTCCCATTTTTTATTTGTCAGTGTGACCTATATCAGTTTTGTCCATTTACTTTAGAACTGTAGGATTTAATTATTTGTAGACAAACTCAACTATAGCTGTACATAACATCTGTTGAACAAGACATCTACATGACAGTTTCTTGACAAAAGTGGGACATACATTCACAAGGAAATTTTTACACCATCCATTGTACAAGACATACATCATTAGATACTTGACAACATCTATACAGGACTTTTCACAATATGTATAACCAACCACAGCAACCTAAGACAGTCACCAGAGACAATACTTGACAGCAACTGTACAAGACATTCTCTTGAGACATGTACTTAAAACACTGATTCATTAAACACACTTTATTGAGCTGATGGTGAGTCGAGTGACGACCATTGTTTCATCTCCTGTCATGTCAACATTTCAATAATTACATTTAAAATGTATAAAATATGTCACACATGCATGTTGAGAAACAGGATACAACAACTCTTAACCCCTCCTCCAATCAATAAATAAATTCTTCTCCTCCACTCCTCTCTAACCACACCACTGATTCTCTGTAACTATCATCAATCTCTGTCTCTGGGAAGTTGTCATGAAAATCCTACTTATGGGAAACTTAAGGAAGGAACCACTGTTCGGGATCAGTTTCCACCCTGTTATCCTCAGCAATTGAGGTTGGATCAGCTCCAGGTAGCAGATTTCCTGTAATAAGTCCCATGGCAGATCAGTTCCTCTTGAGAACAGAATTGGTGGTGATGATAAGGTACTGAATCTCCCTGTTGACCAGACTGTCTGTGAAAACTGTCACTGGGGACTTCACATATCTAGTCCACCTCACCTACTCTTGGAGTCTTTATTCAGAACACTGTGTGAGCACCAGGCTGGAGATTAACCAAGACAAGTCCTAGCCAAACAATCCATTGTCCCAGTTATTTCACCAGACTTCTTTAATGGGTTTACAACCAGAGACTTGTTGTTTCATTTTCTCAGATGACATTTGATTGAATCAATTATCACTGTCCAGCTCACTATAGTAATCACATTAATATAGGTCTTCAGATTGTGTTCTCCAATGTTTGCATTTAGCTGTTAGAGAGATGAGATGAAATCCTCCAAGAATGTCCTGCATTTTCACTTATAGGGAGTCAATTCTGGATTCTGGGACTACTGGTTAGTTTTCCCAGATGATATATGATAGGCGTCTCCACCATCCTCTTGTTCTCTGTCAATATACAACATGGCACAACATCTCTTTACATTTTTTAAAAGATGATGTTATCATACATATACATACACAGATGGAGATGGGGAGGAAAGGGAGGATGTTAACCAAACACACCTCTCCTAGTTTGATGATGTAGTGAATTTCACTGTGATGTACTGAGGTGATGTGTTTTCATTATTCACCTTTATCTGTGGTAATCACAAGCCTATATGTTGAGACAGGGGTAGCTTACACAATTACAAGCATTCTAAAGCAAGCACTAAACGGCAAGCAATATAAACAAGCATTGTGTCATAGCAATCATGAGACAGGCATTGTGAATCAGCACATGAGCGAGCATGTTGAGGAAAATGGAAAATAGGCATTTAAAACTGCAATATGCAATATGTATTAAACTAATATCATTTACCAACTTAGCAGACCAGACATCAATTCCTATGGTTGTGATGTTGGTGCATAAATGTCCTATTCCATATACACTCACATAGCAATGCC
Organism: Cepaea nemoralis; assembly: GCA_014155875.1. Classification (NCBI taxonomy): domain Eukaryota; kingdom Metazoa; phylum Mollusca; class Gastropoda; order Stylommatophora; family Helicidae; genus Cepaea; species Cepaea nemoralis. The sequence continues at coordinate 151,486 of JACEFZ010004311.1, forward strand.
AGATCTCACCCCTTTTTCAGACCAGACTTGGCTCACAAGTACATCATCATCATCATCATGTGCTCTCTTCCCACTGAGTATCTACCGCAGTAGGTAACAGAAGCTCAATTGCATAAGCAATTGTTCACATATGCACCAAGCACATATGGGAAAAACATGTTTAGTCCTTGTAAGTTTGCATGAGCCATACATTATATTCAGCCAACTAAAATACAGGGTCACACACCTATTGTCCTTCTAGGAACTGGTTTATATGAACCATCCAACAGCAGAGGTACCAGTGTAATACTTCAGAGAGAAATTGTATTCATTGAGCGTAATGTAGCCACCAGGCATCACATGGACTTAGCAATTCTGGCGTGCCGTACACCATCCAGCTTACATATGGATATTGAAGCATCTTTCTTTCTACTAATGTGAGAGGCTTCTTATCAAAGCACCAGCTCATTCACTCCAACATTCTCAGCTTTTACAAACGAACTTGTACATGTTTACATCACGCATTCCAATTCAGACTGCCAAATGTTAACTTGCGAGAGCAATGTACAGTCTGGTTAAGAATGAGTCATCCCAGGCATTTAGAATGCACAAGGGGTTTGTGTTTACGAATTTGCATTGAGTGTATTATACATTCATCAAGCATACGCAACAAGTCACAACAGGGGAATGATATGCACTTGGAGTATACAGCGTGAAAGACCTGTCAAAGTTGAAGAGGCAGTATTCAGAATACTGGCGCACAGAAGTTAGGTTTTCACTTTCACATTTACTTCATAAAATACTCATATATTCTTCTCTTTCGTTCACTAGGCATCCACAACATTAAAGTATGTTTTAAGGTGGTACCTGTTGTCCAGAGAACAATATATTATCGAATATTTAAGGGCATTTTGAGGCATCAAATCACACACTAGCGACCGGTCCGGTATGAATCCCCGCGTCTAACTGCTAAATTTTCAAATGTGGCCTAGTGAATAGCGTGGGCGACCACGTATCAGCCAATGAAAAACAAGCGCATATACCGCTGCCCTACCCCAACACGTTCTGGAACATACTATTCCAAGATTAGTCCTTTTATCTGGAAATGCCACTCAAATCGAAAGTATTTTTATGAATGTGTTAGGTTTGGAATGTGGGGTCTGATCCATCATGCTACACCTATGAAGCCTGTAATCTTAGTACTCTTCTTTATCGCAGTGAAGCCTGAACAACTTACATCAAGAGAAACGTGTAAACAGTGTTCATATGCGTTGTCTGCGAAAAATACTTGGTATTAAGTGGCAAGACAAAATTACAAATACTGAAGTATTGTAAAGATCAGGTTTTGTGACGGTATATTCCATGTTCAGTCTTGGTAGACTTAGATGGATGGGACATATTTTAGGACATGAATTACAGATGGGTAAGAGATCTCAGGGTCGGCCTCTACTACGACACAAAGATGTGTTTAAGCGGGACATGATTGATACAGGCATTGCTATTGCACATTGGGAGCAAATCTCCGCTGAGCGTGTTGCATGGAGGGCAAATATAAGAAATGGAATAAAGACTGTCACCTGTCGTACCTGGGGTGAGAGGAATCAACAAGCACACTCTTGTAATTCTATATCAACAGCTTTGGAATTTAATTGATCCTTGTCTACACAACCCCTTCAGTCTCTGGATTATTATCTCTCTCTCTCTCTCTCTCTCTCTCTCTCTCTCTCTCTCTCTCTCTCTCTCTCTCTCTCTCTTTCTCTTTCTCTTTCTCTCTCTCTCTCTCTCTCTCTCTCTCTCTCTCTTTTTTTTTTCTCTTCTTCCCACAGGAAAATACCCCTCTTCATATTCCTCCAGAACATACCCACACAGCTCTGGCTTCTAACAAATGATAAAATAATTTAATAAAGAAAAGTGTCAGATGGTGCAATGTATGTGTATAGAACGTCTGTAGTATAGTCTATTGTGTATGCGAGAAGAATCCATTCTGTTCAGGATCTTTCATCATAGTGTCCGGCCATACAACATCACAACACAGCAAGTTCAGAGGGACCTCACGGAATGAAGCGTCTCTCGGGCCAGGGGTCGACTTCTTCCCGTTGCTCGTGGATAGTCTGGATGCCTGGTTACAATTGTTGTATATGGCATAATACTGTCCATGAATTCGGAACACACGATGTACTTAATATATCTATTGAAATCCTGAGACCTATGAACACTTTCTCATATCTCACACAATCTAAAAAAATATTCTGTCTCGCTGAACAATGCTGTTGAATGAGTCTCTATTAATGTTCAGCCTCTCTACCTATTACTATCCTGGTACATATAGATATTTATAGTTTGGTACACTCCACTGTTTAGGGCACTAAACCACTGACCTCAGTCTTTTCAGGATAAACAATCCTGTCTCATTCGAGACTAAGTTTCGGTTGACCCTCCCCGTGGAACAGTGTCCAATTGCAGAGGTCATTTAGTAAAACTGCACTCTGTGTGACTGCCGTGATCCACACCTCTAAGTTGTCTCTATGCTCTCAGAAACAGTAGAACCTGTCGGAAAGAGAACACCCGGTGAGAGAAACCGGATTCAGACCTACAATATGTGAGTGTAGGCCGAGGGCCGTATTCAGTTATTTACATCCTGATAAACATAGAACTAAACGCTGGCAGAAGGCAGAGTAGCTTATCACATTGGCCTGAGACGTGGTAAGAACAGGAAAGACCAATGGAAAGCGAAGAAACCCCAGTATACACCCTACAGGAAAATCTCACACTTAACATTTCCGTTATTCCTTCAACCACCCTCAATCTCACTGAATACCATCCCACGACATTGATCTTAACCTGCTGAGTTAAACGATATGTCACTCGACCTAGTGTAAGCAACGCATCAGCCTACTGCTGCCGACGCTCCTATAATAAGTTCAAGCAACGCACCATCACTACACTCGATTTCTAATCTCCACTAATTTGAATACCTTATGTAATCTATTCCAGTCCTGAATTGAATCCACAAATTGACATTATAGACAAATGTCCGTTGAATTTATTCGACACAGGACACAGTAGGTTCTTTTCCAAATTGGAACAGGAATAGCTTAACACTCCAGCTCGGTTTAATCCAGTTGGCACACTGATTGCAACTTTGTTTATTCCGACTGCGAGAGCTGTGTCCTAATGACGTCACTCATTTGGCCAGAAAACAGGCGCCGAGAAACTCTTCTTCTCTTAATCTTGGGTCGGGTAAACAATCTACCGACCAGTCCCGCTTTGATCAGGAAAATCCTTCTCCTGTTCTCAAAGAACTCTGGTCATGCGTTTGATCTGGGAAACCTTTCCCAACAACAAAGGGTTTCGGCGGCATCGAGACGGCTGTCTGTTAGTCCATCATTCTGGTCGGCGTCTCCAGTAATTCCGTGACAAAGACAAAGGAGACAATTATTGCAGATAAGTCACACACCGAGCATGTGAGATGTAAGGTGGTGTATGATGATGGAAATGACAATGTGTTCACATGCATCCACTTTGGACGAACATTTACAGCGTGAATTCGCCTTATCAGTAACATTCGCCACCGCCATGGGTTGTAGATGTTATACCTTTTTGAAGCACAATGTAACAAGCTATCGTCTGTCAAGACGGTAAGGTGCCAATGGTATATGGTTGTTTGCCTTGGCCATGCGGGAGTGCGTGGGAATGAACAGGTTGATAGGCTGGCAAGGAATGCACCTTGTGGTTGTAAATTACGTATGGGCATGGGAGATGTAGTCGTGCGCCTGTGGGATCAGGTGGAGAAAGTAGGGGACTGATTGAGATCCCGTATGTAGAAAAGATGCGATTGCGGGGGCAATAGCAGGGGTTCTGGCAAAATCTCAAAAAATAAGAGGGAAGACCAGAAGAACTTTCAATCAGATGGCGGTGGGAACGATGTGTAGTGTGACTCTTCGCTGCCTGTTGAATGAGGGGACTGAGCGCGTATGGGAATTTCCTGAGTGCAGTGATGTCAGTTCTTGGCTGAACTCAACTCAACTTTACATCGTGCACGTATATATATATATATATATATATATATATATATATATATATATATATATATATATATATATATATATATATATATATATATATATATATATATATATATATATATATATATATATATATATATATATATATATATATATTGTCAGGGTCTTAAACTTGGCTCGCTAAAATTCACGAAAAACTTGGCTCGCGAATTCACTCGCGAATTCACGCTGTAAATGTTCGTCCAAAGTGGATGCATGTGAACACATTGTCATTTCCATCCTCATACACCACCTTACATCTCACATGCTCGGTGTGTGACTTATCTGCAATAATTGTCTCCTTTGTCTTTGTCACGGAATTACTGGAGACGCCGACCAGAATGATGGACTAACAGAGACAGCCGTCTCGATACCGCCGAATCCCTTTGTTTCTCCAATCTCCTTCAAGCAGTTTGTCGTGTCTAATGCAGGTGTTGGAATCTCGTCACTAGCCTCGTCGTCTTCATGATCTATTATCACTGTACAAGCTGTTGTATCGTCTTGTTCGTTGTCTCTGTTGTAGTATGGTCTTAGCATATTTATGTGGAATATTTTGTGTTTGTCTTTTATTTGGATCTCGTAGTCTACCGGTGAAATCTGTCTCGTCACTTTTAAAGGTCCCTGCCAAGAATCAGTCAATAAATGTCTGTCACTAGGTAATAGAAGAAGAACGTCCTGTCCAGGTGTCAACGTTATTGTCCTGTTACCTTTGGCAGCATACTGTCTATAAGTAGCACCAGATAATTTTAGTGCATTCTTTGCAATTATACAAGATTTGATGATTCTTTCACGCAATGATGTAACATATACGTATGATGATATGGGTTTAAGTACTGGAGTAGGAGTCAGTTAACATTTGATGATAAATAGTTAATGGGCCACGTGGTTTGGCACCATAGATAAGTTCAAAAGGAGAGAAACCGGTACTAGAATGTGGTACCTCGCGATAAGCAAAAAGAATAGCTGGTAGATATACATCCCAGTTATTGGGGTGCTCTTGCGTGACTTTTGCAAGCATGTGCTTTAAATCGCCGTTAAATTTTTCTATAATTCCACTAGAGTGAGGATGGTACGGGGAATTGAAACATTGCTTCACTCCCAACATTTTGGTGAAAGCTTGGGTAGATGCGGCGATAAACTGAGTGCCCCTATCTGATTGGATAGTGTCTGGAAATCCTATCCGAGAAAATATATGGAAGAAAACTTCCATTATATCATTGGCAGTTATGTTCTTTAGCGGAATAGCTTCCGGCCAGCGGCTACATTGATCAATGACAGTTAGAATATATTTATTCCCTCTAGTTGTTGTATGATTGAGAGGGCCCACTATGTCGACAGATAATTTTCTCAAAAGGTCGACTGGCTAAGTCAGTGACTTGTAACTTTGCCTGTGGGTGTTTACCTTTTTTTACCAGTTTTTGGCAGATGTCACAACTTCTGCAATATTGTTTAATGTCATTGCAAAATTTGGGCCAATGAAACTGTGTTAATAATCTTGATCTGGTCTTAGCGTATGCCATATGCCCTGCAAGAGGTATATCATGGGCAAGATGTAAGGCTTGCTTACGATAATTAGTTGGCAAAACAGTTTGCTCTGTTGTGTTGTCACCTCTGGTATAATACCTAGTGAGGATATCATTTTTCACAGCAAAATGCCATTTTGCATTCTTGGTTACCTTTGGCTTTTGGCCGATCAGATTAAAATATTTTGACAATGAAGGGTCAGCCTTTTGAGCTGTTACAAACGTCTCCTTCATGGTGTTAGTAGGTAGTGATACTGGGCTAAGCATTTGTATAGCCTCAGTTTGATTACTTTCATCTTGCACTCTAGCAGTAGATCTGGTTACTGCGTTCACACATTCAATGATATCAGATGGTGATGAAACAATGTTATCAATGATGTCATGAGATCTTAGTGCTACATTAGCTACCATACATTCAATTAGGTGGTGTAACATTATCAATGATGACATTTGATGGTGATGTTATGCTATCATCAATACACAGAGATGTTATGTCATGAGGTTTATCATTCACCTCTGGTAAATTTCCAATTATTACATCACACACTGGGTTTGTTAATGCAGCGCACTTTACTTTCCCAGTGAGGAACGGTGTTTCAATATATGCCCATGCTAGTGGGTACTTTTCAATATTGCCTGAGAATGTTCTGCATGTTACGTGCCTGCCTGTATAGTCTGTAGGCATTATGAACGTTCTCTTCAGACCAATAAGTGAGCTTCCCGTGTCCCGAAGGACTGTAGCAGACTTGCCATTCACATATCCGTGATGGACTGTTTATCCTGCCTTTGGAATCTACTACCAAATTAGCTTCTTCATTGGCAATAGGAATGGAGTGGCCGCATGTTAAAATGCCATCTTCATAAAAGGTGTTACAAACAGTACATTTATTTGCGTTAAACATGTCAAAAGCCTGTGCTGAGTTCACAGGATGTTTCTCTGATTGTTCTTCATCTGACGATGAACTGTCAAACAAGGCGGCATTTGCTTTGTTGGTCATTTGCCTACCGTTACAATCATGGCGATAGTGTCCGTACGCCTTACAGAGGAAACATTTACGCAAATTTCTGAAGGATCTACGCTCCTTATCTTGTCTGTTTACCATGTTTTGTAGATAAGTATGATATGCGGGGTTCTTGTCGCACATCTCACCTTGATGATGTGAAATTTTACAATATTTACAGTGATTATACTTCTCAGATGTAGGCTTATGAGGTTTCTGCCTACTATAGGGTTTGTCATAGTTAGCCGATGCTACAAAATTTATGTCAGTAGCTTCACTGGCAAAACAACGTTTGTTGGCTGTGTAATACGCCGAACCACGTCTCTCAATCTCATCTACACTAGTGCATTCATTCTCCTGCAAAAATTTTGAAAATGCTGATGGAATGGATGAAATGACTTTATCTCTAATGATCAGATCTTCTAATCTTTGATAATTTTTGTCAATTTTAGCTGCTGAAGTCCATTTGGTAAATATATCTCGGACTAAGCAGAGGTAATCAGAGAACGTTTGAGTCGGTTTTGGGCTCAACTTGCTGAATTGTTCTCTGTAACCTGCCTCATCTAACATAAAATGTGCCATAATCTTTGATTTCAGATAATGGTAATCTTTTCTGAGGTCTTTGGGGATGGTCTCAATGACTTTAAGAGGCTCCCCTGATAAACTCCTCATATAAACAATATTCCATTCAGACAGTGGAACCTGGTAATGTTCCATTAAAGTCTCAAAATTTTGGGTAAAGGCTGCGATGCAGTCACCCGAGGTATAATTACGTACAATACCTTGATATTTCTTGTACTGGTTTTCTTTCTCCAGTCTCTCAGATTTCTTAGACTCTTTGTTAATGGCAGTCTCAGTATCAAGTTGTTTCATCTTTAACTGTACCTCCAGTTCTTCTCTCTTACTCTGAGCTGCTATTTCTGCCTTCTTTAAGTTCACTATCTAATTCGGCTTGCTTGTTGCAGCCAGTTCTAGCTTCTGCTTGCTTTGAATGCTCTTTCAGCTGCTCTTTCATCGCGTTCATTAGCTTTCTCCTGTACTAGTAGGTATTCAGAGTATTTCTTCTCACTCCACTTTGTTAACTCATCACCTGTCAACTGTAATTTTAACCCCATATCGATGAAATCATTTAATGAAGACATGATGGAAAATGTCAATGAAATACCAGCCACACAATTTGTTATAAGTGGTTAGTAAAGTAAACAATTTACAATTGTGTTCTATTGACAATACGTGCCTAAATTTGCATCCTTAAAGTATATGAAAAGAAAAATATACTCAAGTGCCCTGGATGCGGTGAAGAACGGTTGGAAATCGGGCTAGGAACTGTAGGGTCGCTACTTCGAAACACAAATGACCTCTACGCGCAAGGGTTTCAGATGGTACGGAAAACCTGCTTTGTTTTTGGAGGAAATAAATTAGCGTCTATTTGATGTGGTGTGCCTGCTTGTCACTAAGTATTGATTAGGTTTGTATGGCGTTGAGTGTAATTGTAGGTCGTAATTTTGTCAGTCAACAATTTTTTTTTTCAAAACACAAGTCACTTTCTTTCCCAAAACTTTCTGCGTTCCACAACTCAATTCACAAAGACAATCTACATATATCTCAACACTCTACAACATTGATGACACATCACTTACATCAAGATGACATTCAGTAAGGACATAGACATCAAGTTTACAAGATGGCGACAAGGTCACAATGGCGACAAGATCACAATGTCGACAAGGTCAAAACGGTGACAAGTTCAACAATCACAAATGTTTTACACGTTTACAAGATCAAACAATATGTATGCACTGTACGTTCACAACTAGTCTCCATGTTTAAACAATGTAGTAATATATCAAAATGAGCCTTCCACGATCACATTTACATGTACTATAAAGTTTGACAAAAATTCTAAGTTCACAAACTCTAGTTTTAAATGTTAATCACATAAACACGTTCATTTCAAAGCCGGACGAATGCCACCACGTCCACACGTGTCAGGGTCTTAAACTTGGCTCGCTAACCTAACACATGTGAGACAGTACAAGTACAACGTGATTTGACTTGAGACTCAACGACACAACGTTCAATGGATTTATTTACAGATCATATACAGTACGATGATCACTACAAGATATACTTGATACTTCAATACACTTACATACACAATACAGCTCACAGTCTATCTCTCAAGATGTCCAGACACTCGACTTTCAGGCACAGAAACCACACAACGCCTTTCTCTCATCATGCGTCCAGTCGAGTCCACGTCCCAGAGCTGTCTGCCTATAGCTCGCAACTTGCCTCCCACCTGAAGTGGCTTCACGAGGCATGCGTGCGTCTTGCGTCGTCCTTGCCTGACCGCTGGCCGTCTCGTCAGCCAGCAACCTCGCAGGCAGGTAACTACTACTCGCCTGGCGGCGTAACGAAGTTACGGCATCCCTGCTGGGGACTAAGTCGCCTGGCGGGCGTAACGATGTCACTGCATCACTGCACTATTCTAGACTCTGACATATATATATATATATATATATATATATATATATATATATATATATATATATATATATATATATATATATATATATATATATATATTCATGTCGTTTTCCGTGAAGGTGTATCGACGTGCATGTTGTTTGTTTGCTGACGAAAGCTTTGGCATCGGCCTTATTATTACTTGTGTACATGTGATCGTGTTATATTAAGGCTTACTGTCTACTTCCTATTTTGTGGTGATTTATTCATTGTATCTACATTTTGTAGGAATGACATCTGGATATCTGAGTCTAACACTGAAAGAAATGCACCTGGTAAGTCTGATCTTTGAATATTTTTTCACGTGGGATATATGTATTGTGGAGAAAAAGTAGCTGTTCATCATTTACGTGGTAATCTTACCTGCTTAGCTATCTGGAAACATAAATATTAACAATTGTGTGCAGTTGACAGGTCATGAAACGCCGAATTCGGCCATCAGGCAACAAATGCTTATTTGCAGTCATGGAGTCGACACAGAAATTACTTTTCGTATATTGTATTCGAACACTAGTCGATTGCTCAGATTTATAGAGGCATTATCAATTAAGCATTTTCAGCTAGTTCTGTAGAAACTGAAAGACTTCAATGTAAATCTGAGAATTTTTTTACTAGAGATTTATTACTAGAGGTCCACGAGAAAACATCCCGGCATCACTGGGGCTTGAACCCGGGACCTCCAGCACTTGAGGCGGACACCATACCTCGAGACCACGCAGTCCACCACGCAGGGGTACATAGTAACGATTACCAATAGATGTCAATAAATGGTGTTTGTCAAACGTATGTAAGAATGTACTGAATATACGAGCATTGTTAGATTAATGGAAGTAAACTAAGTAACATATCATACATTGCTTCATAACAGATATTACTGAATACAGGGGTCATGTATTCTTAATTTACATCAAGTGAATTCAAATGCTACGCTAGTGCAAGGAAATGATACCTAAAAACTAAATGTCGTAGCAGGACAGACCAGGCCTTAAACCTTGGTTGGCAACTGGTCTGGGATTGAAGCTCCTACAGGCGGACAGTTAGAGCATTGCTCAACTGATCTGGCAGCTTCTGCAGCGTGTCTTGTTCCAGAAGTATTGGTGTTCCTGTCCTCTGGAGTAAACTAGGCAAGCCGAGAGAGGGATCACGTTGCATGGACAACACATAGTCTCTAAATTCAGCACAGGCTTTGTGATATTGAGAGATAAGTCCGTTTTACAAACTACCGTCTGTCAAGACGGCAAGGTGCCAGTTAGTCAATTCATATGCCGTTCATATATACATAATTGCATACATGCCCATTACAACAAACCACGTATTCAAACTCGCACATACCGACCCACTTACCCTTCTACACACTTACCTACCTACTTACTAGCTACATAACTACGTGCCTACTTAAATGGCTGTCTACATACATGCCTACCTACACAACAACCTAATTGAATATCTATATATCTAATGTCCTTCCCCGAACCCCTACTTCCTCATACATGCATACACAAACAAACACACCCATACACACACGCATATATATATATATATATATATATATATATATATATATATATATATATATATATATATATATATATATATATATATATATATATATATACATATATATATATATATATATATATATATCAAAGTGTTATTCACGACACTTATTATTTGTTTGTATATTCTGTCAGGTAGTGGTGTCCTATATCTCGATGCACTTATTGTATGGACAGTGGTCAGGATCTATCTAACCTGAGTGTTAAAAAAGACAGCGAGGATATTATCAACAGCTGGTAATTTACTATTGTTTAAAATCAAGTGCCGATCTTCCTTCACGACTACGGTATTATGTTAATGTGTGTGTGCAGTATGTGCAAGAAAGACTGCATTCTCTTGAGTTTCAATAATATTACAAAAAATGGTAACTACTTCGAGGACATTTCTATTCCTTACTACAAATGCAAGATATAACGGAAAATCTTAGCTAAAAAATGCGCTTTATTTGGGTAATCCTGCGCCATCTTTAATCTGTTTCGCGAACATGTCGATGTAGTTTGCCGAGTAGTGATGTTCGGATAGCACTCTGTGCATTAATCTCATTTAATCTAATCGCATCGTGTTTTTTTTCTTGTACCTTGCGGTGTCGACGTGAAGCATAAGCAGTGGGAGAGTACATGTTTATGGGCTTCAGGTACTCTCCATCGTTTACGTGGCCGACCTCTTCTGCTTCCAGTTGGTCTGTACATTATTGTGTGTTTTGGTGTACTATTAGATGGTAATCTAGTTACATGCCCAAATAATTCAACTTGCTGTTTTCTTATTAAATGAAGAGCTGTGATGACTCCGTATTTCCAGGTTTGGCATTGGTAGCATAGAGTTAGTAAGAGATTGTGTTGTAGAGTGCTTTCTTAGTAACTATCGATACGTGTTTTTGCTTTAGTATTGGTGCCATTTATCCAATCAGTTTGTTTGTCTTATCGCATATATTTTCGATTTCGACTTCTGATTTGTCATTTTATATTATACTGCCTAAGTACTTGAAACGCTTAACTTGGTTCAGGGAGTGTTCATTTAGACAGATCTGTGTTGTTTTTCTTCTGTGGTTATATTAATTTCCGCTGATTTACTAATGCTAATTGTCATGTTATGTTCCTTACATACTTCGTTTAGACCATTTATGTGGTATTGTAATTATGCTTGTAATTATGATTTTGCTATTAATGCTTGATCATCTGTAAATATTAATTATTTAATGGTGTAATGCGCTGTTGGTTATTCGTACGTGGTCAGTTCATTACACGGTGTTTTATAATAGTATACCTGTCTTTCTATTATTCAGCTCTGTGTGTTTTTTTTCCCCGTAGCTAGTAAGTTGACACAGACACCCATTGAAACGTTCTTATTTGTGCTTGTTTATGTCGTTCGTTTGTTAGTCTTCTTATTTATATTTGACGGACATTTCAGTTTTATTCCACTTAGATTGTGATTCATGCTGATTACACTAGTCAACACATTTTCAAAAGTTTTTTTTTTTTTAATCAGATTTTAAATACACTATTTCTTATTTGATTTTGCCATGCTAAATTTAAATAGCATACCGAATTGCAGCAATTGGCTCACATTTTATTTTTATGATGAATTTACATTACAGTAATACAACTAAGGTATGCTTGTTTAGTTTTCTCGGGTGAACAGTTAGTCTTTCTACTTTAGCATTATAAAAATTGTGGCTATATACTCAATTAAATGACATTTAAATATACACAGGTAGGGGAAATAAAAGCATTATTTAAAGTTCACATATAATATGGTTTTAAAAAGGCACATTTAAACCCATTCCGTCGTTATTCAGTCGCTGTTCGAGCTCTCATTGCTTGCCTCGTGTAGTCAATCGATGAGGTGCCTTTTGTCAAAGTCGTATATAATTAAATCTGTATCATATTTGTCATGATGTATCTTTGCCACTTTTAGACGTTCCTCTAATATTGTGTAAAGTTAATTGTATGTTCTTTACATGACGTTGCAATCAACCCCATCATTGTTTGGCTGTATGTGATTACTTGACAGCCTTACATTCAGTAGTTTGTCATTGCTTTCTGAACGACTGACGCTGAAACTATTGTTAAAAATCAATGGTGTGTGGTTTTATTCCACAATGCGTACAGCAAATTTCTAATCGCGTTCGTTACCCCACTGCCACATACGCTGCTTACAACTTGTAAATTATAACTCAAATGTGTCAAGCCGACCTTGTTCTGGACATTGCACTTCTATGTTAATTGCTTGAATGTGTATTGCCGGTACCCAAAGCCACGTTAATTTGTAACCTCCGTTTCTGTATACATTCGAACTTATCACTTATTGTCCCCATTACTACTGAACGCGACATAATCCTCCTTAAATATAAGTGCTATCTTAGTACAGAATTGTACCATTACGTTTTAACATGGATGCATTTCATCATCTCAGTCGTATGTATGGTAGTCACAGATGCACTTGTCCGTTTAAATGCTTATGTCGATGTTATATTACATCAGTAGCCTATCTTTGTAGTCATGTGTATTTCCCATTTATCATCAATGTGTCATGTAATTTGCAAAGTCTTCTTATTGTCATATCAATATCTATAATTAGACATATATTAATTAGATGTCTTAGTTATGGCTTGTGTCAATCTGTATGTGTATATACTGACAATATGTAATTATATAAATATAATCGCATGTTAAATAATAATATGAATTCTCTTGTTTCGTGATGATATATTAACAATTATTTTTTTCCAAGCCCAGATACGTTGCCTAAACCTCGTTCAATCAGTTATACGTGTACTTAGTACTCATCTACGGAACACTCGCATGAGTCTTTGCGCTTACATCTCCCCGATAGGTACTATACCCTATAATCTGTAAAGATACAACTATACCCTATAATCTATATATACAAAAGGCAATAATTACATGCGATGTATTTATTAAATGATGCATGCATACTCGTGCTGTTAATAGCGAAACTATTAAGTAATCACACCAGACGAGAAAATCGTATGGTTCATCTATATCCCTTCAGTGTTTATGTGGTCAGCAATGACTGGCACCTTGCGTCCTTGCCGTAGTAGAAATAAGTAAAACAAGTAGTACCATCGGCTGCCATACGGTAACTCAGACATATCTGTTATGACGTGCATTTTGGTATGCAGTTAAAATATTAGGTTCATAATTACCATTATTCCACTGTTTCCTATTGCCATTTTGTTAACACATATATTCGAATATATTTTGGAATGTGTGGTTATTTTTTCATAATAGATCATTATGCACGGATTTTATCCTGGACAATTCGTAGACGTATAAGATACTGTGTGGAAGCTGCAGATAATTAGTTTTATAGAAGAATAATGGGCATACCATGGATAGATTTTTAAAAAGCGCACAAGCGATGGGGAAAGCTGAAGTACGTAGTTGGAATGGAAGAGGCAATGGGGGTCCAAAAGAGACTCTGCTGGACAGTTTTGACACCATGGCATGAAGAAATGTCGGTATAAAAAATTATTTTCAATGCCTGAGACAGTAGACTGAACAGACGCCAAAAGCGTCGCCCATAAATATAACTATATATTTGTACAGTTCTCGATCCGCAGTTATAATATAGTTAGTTAGTTAGTCTAACTATATTAGAACTGTGGATCGAGAACTGTACAAATATATAGTTATATTTATGATAAAAATACTTTGTTCAATGATAACATTTAAATGTTCTTAAGGGGATAAGCGGCATACCGTGTTTTCAGAAGAGCAAGATATTGCATGTGCGTGTATCATAATACTATTATTTAATTAATCTTATATAACGAGGTATGCTCTTCGATTTTGTTTTTGTGTTTTTCATATTAACTTTCAGTTTTCTTACAAGGATTCTTATTATATGTTAGAACAATATTAATTTATATTAATATTATATTAATATTTTGAAGAAAAAAATATAAACACAAAAACATACATCAATGTGCGTCCACAAATGAATACATGTTGCCGTATTCATAAATACTTATAACACACACTATATATAAACATATGTGAGGTGGTGTGTGTGTGTGTGTGTGTGCGGGTGCGTGCGTGCGTGTGTGTGTGTGTGTGTGTAAAACATGGAATACATGAAACAATTAAATTTGTTAAAAGGTGAAAAGTCATTTAATTGTATCGGTTGTTGTTTGGAAATGGATTTCGAAGTACATTTCTGATCAATCAATGAAATATAGGATCATAACTTCAACGAAAGAGCCATCCTGATACATGTATAGAGAGCACTATGAATGGTGATATCAGTTAGTTAAGTCACTAATATATTATACTATATTTAAACAATGATGCTTAGTCTTTCTCATAAAGTGGTAAATTTGAAATAATGTATTTGTATTCTACTGTGTGAGTTTTGAGATACGGAAAACTTAAACGTGTAAAAGATAATAAGTGTAATGCAACGAAGAAAAATAAGGCAAAGTTTACAAAATGGCCAAGCAGCATTTTATTATAGAAATGCATCACTTTAAGATATGTGTGTGTCGATATATAACTGTGTTAAAGTTAGAAGTTCGAATGTGATGCCAGATATTCAGCATTGGTTAAATCTGTTCAATATATTACGCACTCTTTTTATTGGTTTGACTGTTGGTTTCCATGAAAGTAATACGTGTGTGTGTGTGTGTGAGGGGGGAGGGGGGAGGGAGGATGGGTGCCTTCGCGTGCGCGAATTTGGAGTGTGGCACAAGTGCAGATGTGCATGCGTGTTGCGCTCATGCTTGTGTGTGTGTACGTGTATGTGCTTGCGAGTGTGTGTGTGTGTGTGTGTGTGTGTGTGTATGTGTGTGTGTGTGTGTGTGTGTTTTAACATTTTATTTATCTATGGTCAAGAAATAGACTGTGTAGTTTTGTTGTTTCCTTTCCATATTCTGAAATGTGGTTATGAGCAATTAAAATATCTTGTTATCATATATGTGTATTCATTTGTTAATAAAAGTTTTAAATAAAATAATGTTGTGGTGTACATGTTATTCATATTATTCATGTTTCACTTGTTTACTTGTGAATTTTATCATGTTCCCTTTGTTCTGAGTTGCATTTCTGCATACGTTATTTATTATTATACCTGTAGTTGATCTACTTGATCGACGAATAAAAATAACACTACTGACAGTTTATTAATATTTTCCATGCATCGCTTTGCTCCGAATATGACAGTCTTGGTAATACCATACACCGCCAGATTTACAGATGCCTTACTTGGCACCGAATATGACCAGTCTTGGTAATACCATATACCGCCAGAGTATAAGATGCCTTACTTGGCACAGAATATGACCAGTCTTGGTAATACCATACACCGCCAGAGTATAAGATGCCTCACTTGGCACCGAATATGACCAGTCTTGGTAATACCATACACCGCCAGAGTATAAGATGCCTTACTTGGCACCGAATATGACCAGTATTGGCTCCACCATACACCGCCAGAGTATCAGATGCCTTACTTGGCACCAAATATGACCAGTCTTGGCTCCACCATACACCGCCAGAGTATCAGATGCCTTACTTGGCACCGAATACGACCAGTCTTGGTAATACCATACACCGCCAGATTTACAGATGCCTTACTTGGCACCGAATATGACCAGTCTTGGTAATACCATACACCGCCAGAGTATCAGATGCCTTACTTGGCACCGAATACGACCAGTCTTGGCTCCACCATACACCGCCAGAGTATCAGATGCCTTACTTGGCACCGAATACGACCAGTCTTGATAATACCATATACCGCCAGAGTATCAGATGCCTTACTTGGCACCGAATATGACCAGTCTTGGCTCCATCATACACCGCCAGAGTATAAGATGCCTTACTTAGCACCGAATATGACCAGTCTTGGCTCCACCATACACCGCCAGAGTATCAGATGCCTTACTTGGCACCGAATATGACCAGTCTTGGCTCCACCATACACCGCCAGAGTATCAGATGCCTTACTTGGCACCGAATATGACCAGTCTTGGCTCCACCATACACCGCCAGAGTATCAGATTCCTTACTTGGCACCGAATATGACTGGTCTTGGCACTACCATACACCGCCAGAGTATCAGAATAATAAGATGCTTCATTGCTTAACATATTCAGTGCCGAATAATAAAATATCGGCACATGTGACCTCTATTTTAAGGCAACAAGTCAAATGGTTTGGCCATGTAACTAAGTTATCAACTAACAGTATACTACAGCAATCAATGATGTACAGACCAGATGGAAGCAGAGGAAGAAGTTGACCACATAATGGAAATTACACACCCCTGTCTCACACCTCTTTTAATAGGCTGATATTGGCCTACATCGTTCTCAATTCTGATGGCAGCTTGTTGTTTCCAATATATGTTTTTTTTATAAGTCTAATGTCTGACCCATCAATTTGTTGATCTGAAAGCATATCTACAATGTTGACATGTCTTACTCTATCGAAAGCCTTTGTGTATTCAATAAAGCAAAGATGTATATCTTTGTGTACCCCTATAGAACGTTCAGTAATTGATCGCAGCATATACACATCATTTACTGTACCCTTTCCTTATACAAATCCACATTGTTCTTCCCCTATTTCAGGTTGTATTTTCTTCGAAACTCTCTCTCTCTCTCTCTCTCTCATCATGTTCCTCTTGTACCTTGCGGTGTCGAGGTGAAGTATAAACTTCGTGAGAGTGCCTGGTTATGGGCTTCGTATATCGACATTCCCATGGATTCTGTTATTCCCTCAGTCCAACGTTTACGTGGTCGGCCTCTTCCTCTGTTTCCATCTGGTCTGTACATCATTGCTTGTTGTGGCATGCTGTTGACTGGTAGCCTACTTGCATGGCCAAACCATTTGACTTGCTGCTTTCTAATAAAATCTAGAGCAGCTTTAACCCCTACTTTAGTCCTGATTTCTTCATTTCTGATCTTATCTCTTCTTGATACGTTGAGTATTCTTCTCAGAAACCTCATTTCTGTTGTTGTGATTTTTCTTTTCTCTTTTTCTGTCATTGTCCAGGTTTGGCATTGGTAGCACAGAGTTGGTAGGAAAATTGTGTTGTAAAGTGCTTTCTTAGTAGTTATTGATACATGTTTGTTCTTTAGTATTGGTGCCATTTGTCCAATGAGTTGATTTGCCTTATTGCACCTATTTTCGATCTCGTCTTCTGATCTGCCATTTGATGATATTATACTTCCTAGGTACTTGAAGCTCTTTACTTGTTTCAAGGGATGTTCGTTTAGGTGAATTGTTGCTGTTTGTTCTTCTTTAGTTATACTACTTCGAAACTCTTTGCATGATAATTCGTAGCAAAATCTTCGTGATGTGACTCATTATACTAATTTTTCTATGTTGATCACATTCCAAGGCTCCTGATTTCTTTGAGGTTGCAATAAATATAGAATTACATAATTCCGAAGGTATAATATAATGTGTTGAGCTATCTGGAGACTTGATCTGTTCCATGTTCTTCTAAAGCATTAATCTTTTTTGTTGTGATGTTATCTGAACCGAGGAACTTGCTAGCTTTCATATGTTTAAGAACATTCCGAACCTCCATCTTCAAAATTGGCGGCCCTTCATTATTAAATGGAATATCATACTGTTCATCTCTGTTATCACCATAAAGGTTTTTCACATAATCTGACCATAACATTACATTGGCACCTTTCCGTCTTAAAAGACGATAGTTTGGTACATTGTGCTTCAAAAAGGCTTAATAACTACGATCCATGGCGGTGGCGAGTGTGGCTGGTAAGGCCAATTCTTGCTGCAAATGTTTGCCCACAGTAGGTGCATGTGAAAACATGGTCATTTCCAACATTTTGCACCATCTTACGTCTCTCACGCTCTGTGTGTGCTTTATCTGCAATCATTTTCTCCTTTGTCTTTATTCCATTTCTGATAGTTGCCCTCCATGCCACACGTTCAGAAGCGACGTGCTCCCAATGTGAATTATCAATGCCTGTATCAATCATGTCCCGCTTACACACGTCTGAGATCTCCTACCCGTCTGTAATTCACCAAAAAAAAAGATGTCCTTTGGTATTCTACCATCATCCATCCTCCTAACGCATCCTATTCATCTAAGTCTACGAAGACAGCATGGAATACACCGTCACACAACCTCATCTTTCCAATACTTCAGTATTTGTGCTTTTGTCTTGCCACTTAATACCAAGTATTCTTCGCAGACACCGCATATGAAAGCTGTTTAAACGTTTCTCTTGGCGTGAGTAAGTTGTCCAGGTTTCACTGCCATAAAGAAGAGTACTAAGGACACAGGCTTGGTAGACGAGGACCTTTGTTTTGGCAGTAAGCTTCCTGTTCTCCCAGACTCTTTGTGCTAACATGTTCATTGTAGTTGCTGCCTTGCCAATCCTGACGTTGATTTCCTGATCGAGGGATAATTTATTTACCTCTGATCCTAGATATGTAAAATGGTCTACTATCTCCAGTTCGGCGTCGTCAATAAAGATTGATGGTACACCATATGCACCTTGTGACATAATCTGTGTCTTCTTTTTGTTAATTGTTAAACCAAATTCAGAACAAGCATTGGAGAATGCAGATAGTAGATGTTGTAATTCTTCCTCAGAGTGGGTCGTAATTGCAGCAGCATCCGCAAAAAGCAACTCTCTGATTAGTACCCTCCTAATTTTGGTCTTGGCCTTCAATCTCTCAGCATAATAGAGGCCACCATCTGAGCGTGAGTGAATGTATATACCACCATCCTGATCATGAAAGGCATATTTTAGTAGAAGTGAAAAGTATATCCCAAAGAGGGTGGGGGATAGCACACAACCTTGCATAACTCCACTCTTGATTTCAAACTCTTCTGAAGTTGAGCCATCAAACTTGATTATACCCTTCATGCCTGTGTGGAACGATTCCACAATGGACAGAAGGGTTGGAGGGCAGCCAATCTTCTTTAGTGCTTTGAACAGACCCTCACGACTGACCAAATCGAATGCCTTTGTGAGGTCGATGAAGGCAATAAACAGTGGCTGATTTTGTTCCCGGCAT
The DNA here is from genome assembly GCA_014155875.1 of Cepaea nemoralis. Taxonomy (NCBI): domain Eukaryota; kingdom Metazoa; phylum Mollusca; class Gastropoda; order Stylommatophora; family Helicidae; genus Cepaea; species Cepaea nemoralis. The sequence continues at coordinate 171,162 of JACEFZ010004311.1, forward strand.
TTTTCTTGCATCTGTCGCAATGAGAATATCATATCAATGGTAGACCGGTTCTGACGGAAGCGGCACTGTGATTCGGGGTAGACTTGATCTCCCAGGACTTGAAGTCTGTGCAGGACAATTCTGGCAAATACTTTCCCAACAATACACAGAAGTGAGATACCCCTATAGTTGTTACAGTCGCTCCGATCTCCCTTGTTCTTGTACAGCGTTATGATGTTTGAATCTTTGAAATCCTGTGGGACTTGTCCTTCTCGCCAGCATAGCTCTATTAGCTGGTGGATCTGTAGAGCGAGTGTGTCTTGCCCACTCCTGATTACCTCTATTGGAATCCCATCCTTACCTGGAGCCTTGCCAGATTCAAGCTCATTTATAGCACACTTAACTTCTGTTATAGTGGGAAGTGTTTCCAGGTGGTCAAGAGTTGGCAGGGCCTCTATGGCGTTGAGGGCATCATCCTCTAGCTTGGTCTCACTTGAGTAAAGCTCTAAATAGTGCTCGACCCATCTATCCATCTGCTGTTTCTTATCAGTGATGATTTCTCCAGTCAAGGTTTTAGCGGTGCACTTCTTTTGATCATTGGACCACAGGCTTTCTTTATCCCTTCATACATGCTTCTGATGTTTCCCTTATCACTTGCGATTTGAATGGATTCACATAACTTGATCCAATAGTCATCCGCACACTGCCTGGCAGCCTTTTGTACATCCTTCCTCGCTTGCTTCAGCTCACTCAGAGTGTTACGCGTTGATCTTTCCTTGTTTCTTAAGAGAGCTATCTTCTTTTTATCAATCAAGGGCTGCAGTATCTGGCTGTTTGCCGCAAAGCAGTCCTGCCTCTTATGATCCACAGTGCCGTAAACCCCTACCGCTGTTTTATAAATAGTTTCCTTAAGTTTACTCCATTTATCATTTACTATACAATTTTCTGATGTATCATTGAATGGTGTTTCCACCTTGTCGTGGTGGGGGAGCTTGAGTTTCTCAATGATCCTGAGAGCTATGCCGGCGGTAGCGTAGCTACCAGCAGGGCCTCCCAAGCCGGACAGGTCAAAGGGTAGAGAACAGACAAAGAGAAACACCCTGGTCCTCCAGGTTGGGGGTTGAAGCGTGGGGTTAACATCCCCACCTTTGTAAAAACCTTTCTTTGTTACGAAACAAATACATGAGCCTCGATATCGGACTGACTTATCTGGACAACGACCTTGGAACGTTAAAGGACTTTTGAGATTTGGAACATGGAATGTACGGACACTATATCGAGCTGGAGCGGCCGAAGAACTAACCCGGGAGCTGGTTGAATATCAAATGGATATCACAGCAATTCAAGAAATAAGGTGGCCAGGAGAGGGTACTTTAGAGCGAAATGGAATGATTATAATATATGGAGGAAACACCAAAATTAAACATGAATTAGGAACAGGATTTGTCATCAAAAAAGAGTTTTGGGGGAACGTTTTAAACTTTAAAGCTTTTAATGACAGGATTAGTAAATTACGAATAAATGGTAAATGGAAAAATATAACGATGATTAATGTACATGCACCTACTGAAGAGAAAGAAGATGATGTTAAAGAAGACTTTTATAATGATCTGGAAGATGTCATAGAAGAAACCCCCAAACAGGACATCCTGATTGTGCTGGGAGACTTCAATGCAAAAATAGGTAGAGAGCAAACTAATAAAAAAGTGGCCGGTATGGAAAGCCTACATACAACTTCAAATGATAATGGATGGAGAGTCATCAACCTGGCAGAAGCCAAAGGACTGCAGATTAGCAGTACCAGACTACAAAGAAAGGATATACACAAACAAACTTGGAAATCATGTGACAAGAGAACCTATAATCAAATAGATCACATTTTAATTAACAACAGAAATGCATCAAACATACAGCAAGTCAGAAGTTATAGAGGAGCTGAGTGCCACAGTGACCATTTCCTCGTTGGAGCAAAATTTAAAATAAAACTTAAGAGAGCTTTCTATACTAAATTACAAAGATTACACCCAACATATAACAGAGAAAACTACAAGACATTACAGTCAAAGAGAAATTTACAGATGAAATAAAATGTAAACTTGAAACTTTGCAAAACCCTTTGGAGGAAAGCGTTGACCAAACTTGGTTGAACATCAAGAATACAATTCAATCTACCGCAGAAGAATGTCTCGGTGTGTTAACCACGCATAGAAAGAACAGATGGTTCAATCAAAAATGTGAAGAAGCAGTCACTAGGAAGAAGAATGCCAGACATGTATGGATAAAGGACATCAATAACATCCAAAAGGAAGAGCATTATAGAAATGAATGTAAAGAGGCTACAAAAATAGTCAGACAGCAGAAGCGAGAATATATGAGTAATATAATCAAAGATATGGAAACTAATCACCAGAAAAATGAATCCAGAAAATTTTTTAAAGTACTGAAGTCAATGAAACGAGGGCACCAACAAAACACATATGGTTTAAAAGACAAAAATGGGAATATGATAAATACCAATGAGGAAATGTGCAACACATGGAAAGAATATTTTATTGAATTACTAAATTGTGAAGCTCCAAGTAACATTTTCCCACAGGAAGAGGTTCTAACATGCGAACCACAAATTGAAGAACCTACATTTGAAGAAATCCTATATGTAATCACACGACTTAAAAACAATAAGGCAACTGGGACTGATGGAATAGTTGCTGAATTTATAAAGGCAGGTGGCCATGCATTACATCTAAAGCTATACGAACTAATAATAAAAATCTGGAGGACAGAAGAATTACCCCATGACTGGAAAGAGTCATTATTGATACCTATCTTTAAGAAAGGAGACAAGTTCCAATGTGGAAATTATAGAGGAATATCACTACTGTCCACAAGCTATAAGATACTATCCGCAGTATTACTAAATAGACTAAAACCATATTCAGAAGACATATTAGGTGACTACCAGGCGGGTTTTAGACAAAACAGATCAACAATAGATCAGATATTTATCTCACGACAAATAGCCGAGAAACATTGGGAATATAAAAGAGATCTCCATAACATTTTTGTGGATTTTAAAAAGGCTTATGATAGTGTCCATAGGAATAGTCTATGGAATGTTATGCAGGAATTTGGAATACCAAGGAAGTTAATTAACATGACCAAACTATGCATGGAAGATACTTATAATATAGTAACATATAAAGGCAGGAAATCAGACCCCTTCCAAATAACATCTGGCTTGAAACAGGGTGATGCACTATCGCCGCTACTCTTCAATCTGGCTCTAGAGAAAGTTGTAAGGAAGGTAAAGGAGGAATGTGATATTGGAGGAACATCCAAGCTGCTTGGTTATGCAGATGATATAGATATTATAGGGCAAAGTGAACAAAAGACATTAGAAATATTGACTCACTTAAAGGAAAAAGCCCAACAGATTGGGCTGGTTATCAACCAAGATAAGACAGAATATATGGTAATTTCAAGAGACGGAATGGCTAAAAACTCTGGCCACATACAAATAGATAATATGACCATTAAAAGAACGGAAACATACAAATACCTGGGTACAATCTTCAACTGCGCCAACATCATAAGGGAAGAAATACAAACTAGAATCAACTCTGGAAATAAGATATACTATGCACTACAACATCTACTAAAATCAAAGGCGCTATCTCGTAACACCAAAATCACAATATACAAAACACTGATCAGACCAGTTGTGCTGTATGGCTCTGAACCCTGGAGTACAACGAAAGGAGACGAAGCCTTGTTACAAACCTTTGAGAACAAAATTTTAAGACGCATCTTTGGACCCATTAGGGATACACAAAGTGGAGAGTGGAAAAGAAGAAGTAACAAAGACATTTATGATTTATTTAAGTCCCCGCTAATCACTGGTATCATGAAGGCTAATAGACTACAATGGCTGGGGCATATAGAAAGAATGGAAGATAATAGGGAAACAAAACTCGCTTACACCCAGGAAATAAATGACCGTAGACTCCGAGGTAGACCAAGAAGGCGGTGGAGAGATAATATACATATAGACCTACAAGCACTTGGAATCAACGACTGGCAAGAGAAGGTCCACCAGAGAGACGAATGGAGACAGATTGTATTTGCAGCAAAGAACCTCAATGGCTCGGAACGCTGAAGAAAAAGAAGAAGAAGAAGAAGAAGAAGAAGAAGAAGAAGAAGAAGAAGAAGAAGAAGAAGAAGAAGAAGAAGAAGAAGATCATTGAAAGCGTCTCTAAGTTGCTGTTGAAATTCAAAGCACTTTCCAGGATCGTGAGTGTTAGTAATATTAATCCTGGGGCTAGACTTGTGTTTAGCTGTGTAGATTCTCTTTGGTCTCAGTTAAACCCTTGCAACAACCAAAGAATGATCTGTATCACAGTCAGCACTGTGGTAACGTCGAGTTAATGATGTATGGTTCAGATGTTGTCTCCGTGTGATAATGAAGTCCAGTTGATGCCAATGGCTGGATCTTGGATGTTTCCATGTGACCTTATGCATCTCTTTTGTTTTAAAAAAGTAGGTTGTAATACATAGGTCATTTCTAGTGCAATGCTCCAGCAGCCTTTGCCCATTATCATTCTTGCGACCGATGTTGTATTTTCCAAGGCACACTGGCCATGAACTTGAGTCCTTGCCCACACGAGCATTGAAATCACCGAGCATATAAATGTAGTCAGATTTTGGAACTGCCTTGATCCCAGAGTCTAGCTGCTCATAGAACGTATCCTTCACATCATCAGAGGAAGCGAGTGTCGGTGCATATGCAGTGAGAATGGTGGCAAATCCACAAGAGGTTGCCAAGCGCAGTGATAATAATCTTTCATTACCTCCAGCTGGGATATCAATCATTCCCAGTAGCGAATTCTTCACTGCAAAGCCCACACCATGTTGCCTTTTTTTCTGCCTGCCCTCTTCCCTTCCAAAAAAGGTGTAATTGTTTTCCCTGAGTGACCCTTCCTCAGCGAGGCGAGTCTCCTGCAGGCCAGCAATATAAATGTTAAGACGATTGAGTTCAGCATCAATCACAGCCGTTTTTCTCACATCGTCAATATTTGTCAAGTCAGTGGAAAATCCTGGACACATGGTTCTCACGTTCCAGGTTGCAAGCCGTAGCTTGAGGTTTCTATTCTTTTTATTAGTACCTGGTGCATTGGTTTTACAGCCTGCGATTCAGATTTTGTCCTAGCCCCAAGCACCCATTGAAGCAGGCAGGCTGTGGCGGATCAGCACCCAATTGGCTGGGGGCTGCCCAGCTTGAGGCGGGCGGTAGCTGATCAGTGACACCTGTAGGTGTCTCCCACCGTCAGAGGCAACGCGTGGCGCCCCATGTCTACGCCAACTGACAAGGACTTATAACCCGTAACAGTTGCCTCTCGCTTTGATTCCGAGACCGGTTAAGACCAGGGATGGAGTTATTGCCTCTCCATAGCACAAAGCCTGGGCTAAAATAAAGAAACCATGTGTTGCCCATGCAGCATGATCCCTCTCTCGGCCTGCCTAGTTCACTCCAGAGGAAAGTTGACACCTATAATCTGGAACAAGACAAGCTGCAGAAGCTGCCGGATCAGCAAAGCAATGCTCTAACTGTCCGCCTGTCGGAGCTTCGATCCTAGACCAGCTGCCAACCAAGGCTTAGGGCCTGGTCTGCCCTGCCATGACTTATTTTGTCTTTGGGTTGCATTTTCTCGCACCAGGATAAGGCTAGTACCCTCCCACTTGCGTTCTTCCGCCCGAAGCCGTTGGTACAATGTGGGGTGTCGGGTTTGGTAAGCGCCGCCCAACATTCGGCGCTGACAGAAAGCAGGTAGTACCGTCTACTGTCATACGGTAGCTCAGTCATATCTGACTAAGACCTGACTCATCATCTCACCATACATGTAGAATCTGATCCTTTTTCTATTATGATTTTGCCATCTTTAGTTTTTAGACAGCCTGCTGATGTACTTGTTCTTTTATTAGTAAGTTCCTGTATTCTTTTGTGCACTAATTTGGTATTTTGACTGTTGTGTTGTTTTCTAATTGCTGTGCAATTTTTCACACGCCATGCTTCTTTTGCCTCTTGCATAATATTCTGACTTGTCTGTGAATTTCTTCATATTTGGCAGGATTATGTTTGTTGAGTCTTCTTATTTCCATTAGTTGTAAAATTTCTTCAGTCATCCATTTCTTACGACCCACCTTCTTTACTTTTGGAATAGTTGTTTCTGCAGAAAAACTGATTGAATTCTTCAACATTTCCCATTGATCATCAACATCTTGAAATAGGATCTCTAGATCAGACAATATATTAAATATGTCCTTACTTCTATGTTTAATTTGTTTTGTATTTCCTTATCATTTCTCAATGTGCACAAATCATAGTTAGTGTTTCCTGATATATACTTGACGTTCTTTAACTTTACCCTCAACGTACCTGTAAGTAATCTGTGGTCACTATAGCAATCAACACTGGGAACTGTTTTTGCAATGTTTAACGTATTTTGATACCTTCTGCTAATCATAATGTAATAAATCGGGCTTCTAATCCTACTATCAGAACTCCTCTATGTCCATAATCTTCTAGGGTGTTGTTTATACCAAGTGTTTCCTACAATCATTTCCTGCTTTTTGCCCATTTTACAAGTCTGTATCCTCTTTCGGGTCTCTCTCCCAAACCATGGTTTCTTACTGTGTATCCATCACCTTGATTTCCTACTTTTGCATTGAAGTCACCTATTATGATGTTTATTTCTGCATTTTTACATTTCTTTAAAGCAGACTATATGTCATTATACAATTCCCCCACACTATCTTCACTAGATTCTCCTGTGGGGGAATATACACATCAATATTTATTCAACACTCTACTATCCCAGGTTCGGTAACTACAGCTATCAATTACTATGTTGTCTAGTGCGTCCTCTAATGCCTATGTTACTATCCGACTTCTATGATAGTCAAACAATACATGTGTGCTTATTTATGAATTATCACACGAACGTGTGTATATATTCAGTGTCTAGAAATACAGTTAGATGGGTTTTTTATTTAAAAGTGCTATTCGCAAAACAAACGTATGTTGAGCTTGAAGACAACAGCGATGTGTTTCTGAGACGGAGGTTGCAAGTACATTTGAATGCCAAAGTAATTAATAACTATTGCCGGAAGACGCTCATCAACCATCTCATCTCATGTAATCCCATCTTGTTCCTCTCTAACCTTGCTGTGTCGAGGTGAAGCATAAACAGGGGGATAGTGCCAGTTTATGGGCTTCATATAGTGCGATTTCCATGGATTTTGTTATTTCCCCTGTCCATCGTTTACATAGCCGGTCTCTCTGGCCGAGGGATTACAACACTTTCTCCGTAATCCCGTTTATCACGCAGAGTCTCGTAGCGGGGCAGAGTTGGGTAGGTTCGATCCCCGCTGGTGACTTGCGAGATAACTGAGCCGGCCGCTCAGAAAGCAATGGCAAACTACTGAGCGTAATCTAGCCAAGAAATCAACATACAGCTGAAAGATGCTGATGTTGACAGCGATGTCCTGTAAAGGATATGCAAAACATTTATTATCGCTTACATGATCGTCGTCTTCTTCTGGAGCCATTTAACCGGTTGTTTTATGATGGAATCTAACGTTGCTATATATCCACACTTTAGTCCTTGTGTCTTCATGCTTAATTGTCACTCTTTCTGTACATTGAGTATTCTTCTCATGAATCTCATTTCTTTTGTTGTAATGTTTCTTTTCTCTTTTTTCTGTACTTGCCCAGCTTTGGCATTGCTAGCATATAATGGTAGCAAGCTTGTTTTGTAGAGTGCTTTCGTAGTAACTATTCGTAGGCGTTTGTTCTTTAGTATTGGTGCCATTTTGCCAATGCATTGGTTTGCCTTATTGCAACTATTTTCGGTCTATTATTTTGATTTGCTATGTGATTATATTATATTTCCTAAGTACTTGAAGCTCTTTACTTGTTTCAAGGGGTGTTCTTTTAGAAGTATCGTTATTGTATTTTCTTATTTGATTATAGTCATTACCTCTGTTTTCTCTCATCTCATCTCATCATGTTCCTCTTGTACCTTGCGGTGTCGAGGTGAAGTACAAACTTCGTGAGAGTGCCCGATTATGGGCTTCATATATCGATATTCCTATGGACTGCTATTCCCTCCGTCCAACGTTTACGTGGTCGGCCTCTTCCTCTATTTCCATCTGGTCTGTACAACATTGCTTGTTGTGGTATGCTGTTGAATGGTAACCTACCTGCATGGCCAAACCATTTGACTTGCTGCTTTCTAATAAAATCTAGTGCTGCTATAAACCCCACTTTAGTCCTGATTTCTTCATTTCTGACCCTATCTCTTCTTGATACGTTGTTTTGTTACTCTGTTTTACTGATGCTAATTTTCATGTTGTGTTCCTTACACACTTCGAACATCACACATACATATTAGAAAGAGATGAACCAGTTTTCTCCTTTCTTCTTACCCCATTTATTCACAATTGGAGAATAGGCCCTCAACCAGCCAACAAAACTATACTATATCCTTAGCTACCCCATATAGTTCAGTCCATGTCCACCCTGTATTATTAAAGTATGTTTCTCTGTGCGTTGTAGACACCTCCTTCTATTTACTGTGTCCAACATTCCAAACAAAGACCTTTCTTGCTGACTATCATCGGGTTCTCTCAGTGAATGTCATATTCAGCGCCAGTGTCTTTTCTTCACATTCTCTATCATAGTTACGAGTATCTGTGTAGTTGTCTTCATGAGTTCTAGATTTGTGATTCTTTAACGCCATTGTAGTCATGTTTTCCGCAGGCACTAATCAGTGAAAGTTTGTATTATTTTTGAAATTGTTTAGTGAGACTTAACGCTGTGATAAAATATTCTAAATTCCGTATTAAGTGTTAACTGAGCATGAGACCTAACATATTTAAGTTTAACGGTAAATCGATAATATTGTATGTGTCAGAAACACGTAAACGGCTAAAGAAACCGTAATATATGGTCATATAATGAGAAGAGAGGCATGGGCAATCTGTGTGCTGACTAGAAAAATCATCGGTAGGAGTGGCAGTGTCAGACATAGAGAAATAATACTGGATGGTCAAAGGCAAAGACATGGAGGAATACCATAAATAGACTGGTCCAAAACACCTATGTCTGAGATATGTGGAGAGACATGCATGTCTACGCCATTTGGCAAGGCGATCGATGATGATGCACCCCATCAATTCAGCACATGCCATAGAGGCGTTGGAGAAAGCCGTGATCATTGGTGTGTGCACAAGGCCATGTGCTAGACTGAGATGTATTAGTTTTCATCAGTATCAAACATGACGTCATTAGAATATGTGTACAAACTCCATACCGAATATTTGAATGCGAACACAACATTTCCTGAAAATGAACCCACAAAGTGTCTACGTCACATAAACTGTTGATTAAAACACAATAGTACAACTAGTATGGTCTAATCAAAAACATTAGACGTCATCCGTAGGTAATACATGAAGTGCACGAACATCTGTATACTGTACTAGTACTGGATACATGTTAATAAAAGCTAATCAAAGCAGATACAATACGAATATGCATACAAGCAACGCTGATGCAATGCAGGTAAGTGGATCTGCCAGCCAGGAAATATACTGATAAATAGCACACCTCTGTCACAAGGTAAACTATTTAAATATATAAGAAGTATGATCACGGATGATGGCAGAATAGACATAGATATCGAAATCAGATGACCACAGGCACGTGCGATTATATATAAGTTACCATCAATGCTAAAATACTCAAATATACGTATGACAGCAAAAATATAGATAATAATGATTTTTTTTAATTTTAAAAACAATATACCATACGATGTTTGAGGAGCTGCCAACATAACTATCGTAGACAGAGTAAGAAATATTATCATACAGACAGTGGGATGAACACTTTGGGAAACATATACTGAAAGGCATACGATCACCATCTCGCTAGAATGCAAAACCATCAACTACCATCATTGGGGCTACATCAAAGAATATCTCCTACGACAGGAAGCGAATACCATAGAAGCAAATGGGCTGACGAAGTAAAAGACATTGAACAATCACACGGAATGACACAAACCAGTCCTATCCATCGGACTCTGGAAAGCAAATTATTCCTCCCCACGACGCTTATTGGAAAAAGGTGGAAGATGATGATAATGTTGAGTCAAATGTCCAAACATCGTAACCTGTTGAACGTCTTCCTTCTTCGTCAGCGATCTATGCGTCTATTTTGGCTTTGGTCACATACAGAACGTTTTTCTTTAAATTGTAAATGTCCCCAGAGTTTAATTTGAAGGGTCGCTCCTGTGGGTAAGATTTCCTCTTTCTCTCCGTCAAAGTCAGATCAGTCTTGTAGGACACGCTCTGGGATTGATTATGTACTACGCTTTTGCCAGAGTCAGTGAGACACTTTACGTGGCGGCTTGCTTCGAGTCTACAGATCCCTGTTGAATGTTTGAAGATTATGGTCTGTGCTTTTCTGCACTTCGTCAATGATTGCTTTGGTAGTGTTGTTACCTCACTGCAACTTTGGGATTGTTATGGCTGCTAGAGGTTGCCTCCAGCCTTTGCTAGCGTGTCTACCTTTTCATTTTCAGGGTCAGTACAATGGGCTGGTATAAACATCTGAACTAATTCTGTTCTTGCAGAGAGCATTCTAATGATGAGTTTTATGTCATGGATACTAGTACCCTGTTTGGAGTATGAGATGAATAATAAAACTGAATATTAGTGTGTGAAAACATAAGTATTTGTCTTAGTTCAGTTGTAGTAGTTGGATTTTTTTTACTGTAGTAACAAGTTCAGTTGTCGATACTCTAAACTCAGTACAGACTTTGCTCACGCTGTGGATTACATTTCTGGATTTCCATTGGGATGTGCCATGTAAATTCCACTGCCTTTCTTGCTGGCGGCATCTTTGGCAGAACCATCTATACTCACCCGTGTCCTGACAGAGGGATTGTTTTCTTTGACCATGTGCGTGGAAAATGTTGTTTTAGTTCTGATTCACTGTTTATTATTTTTGATAAGACTTCTACGACTCCACTTGATACATATAATCCACGTTTCTGGAATGAGAGTCTCATATTTCTATATATCGGCCTCTGGTAGTTCTGCAAGTCTTTTGTACAAGACCAAGCTTTTAGAAGGCCATAGTGCTTCAGCAAACCTCGCAAATTCGTATCATGCCATTTCCCAGATATCAGGACCTAGTGTAATTTAAGTTACTTTTATTTACTCCCCAGGACACACCAGCATGAATCCGTGGGCATTAATTGTCATTTCTTTTGTAGCTTACGCAAGTGAGTATTATTTTTCAAAGGCATATTACTGTTAGTTGCATATCCTTTACAGGATATATGTATTAGCTGAAAGTGATTTAACAGGCAATGTTACTTTCAATAGTTTACCATTGCTTTCTTAACAGCCAAAGCCTCATACAACCGAAATCAACCCAAAGCGACGTGCTTCCAAATTATCAGCAGTTGATTTTGAACTCTCTACTCCATATGTCGAGTTTTTGTGAAGCTTCTTTTTAATATTCCCTAAGTCACAGACGTCGTATACGCAACTAGATATAGACGACATGAAAGTCGTAGGCGTTACTAATGTGTGCTTTATGTATTTGCAATTAAAATACAATGAGTTGAAAAATTAACGTATGGAATTTGGTAAAAAGGTTATTGTGTAGCTTCGTTAGCGGTAACTCAAATATAACGTGCCACAATGACTGACACTTTCAACCTGAATAACTTTGTTTTAACATATTTCGTGTTAATTCCCCTTCGAATTTTTTTTTTCGCATATCCTTTACAGGACATCGCTGTTAACGTCAGCGTCTTTCAGCTGATTGTTGATTTCTTGGCAAAATTACGCTCAGTAGATTGCTATTGCTTTCTGAGCGACCGGCTCAAATACCCCGTAAGTTACCAAAGCGGCGAGAACCACTACAGATTATCGCGCAGGTTACGTTCCTCGGTGGATATACGGGATTACGGAGAAAGACGTTAACCCCTAGGCCGGGGGGACCGGTTCCCTTTGGATTACATCATCTATATACTGATATAGGGGCCCTCTTAGGTTTACCACCAGATTGCGACAATTTACATGTTCATATACTGTAGAAGTGCTGTGGTTTCCAGCCGGATCCGTGGAGAAGAGGGTTAAGGGCGCAATTCACATTCTCGCATATCAGTGTTAGAAACACAGGTGCGGGCGATTTGGCAGCACACCGCCTAGCGTTGGTTTTTTTTTTTTTTTTTTTTTACGAAATGGTATGGGTACCGGTCGTTCAGAAAGCAATGGCATACTTCTCAACGTAAACTTGTCAAAAGACCACAACAGAAAAAATGGTGATGTTGGCTGCGAAGTTCTGCAAAGGATATACAACTAACTTTTAACTATGGCTTCCACAAGAGTGTTTATTTCCGGTGTTAACTGGCAATATGTAACTGCAAGTTATACCTGGAAGTTAATGATGCCATTCCGAGACTAGTGAGAAACTATGCAGAGGTTGTTGAGTGTTCTATACATGCGTAAGAGATCTTGAATAGATAAAGAGAATAAAGAAGACTCCTTGAAATAGATCAAGCCTAGATGAAAACTAGTCACTTTTATCAGAAGTAGAAGTTCCTGGCGTAGAGGATAATGGCGTTCTTCGTAATCCTGTATACTCTCGTACGAAACACAGCTGCCCGAGATTCAGCAGCGGATCGGGTCGCATTTTTACTTACGGAGGTATGTGAGCCGGTCGTTCAGAAAGCAATGGCAAACTACTGAACGTAAAACTTGCCAAGACAGCAACAGCAGCTGAAAAATGCTGGTGTTGACTGCAATGTCATGTAAAAGGATATGCGAGAAAATAAAAAAAGATTTCCACATTCCTGGACAACTCCGCACGTTAGAGGAGGGGTCGATCGTCAGCATGTGCACTGCTAGTTGGCGTAGGCGTTCATGAATCTCACCAAATCGCTTTTATTGGTCTTCTAGATCAAGCCCGTTGTTTGTCCAGTCGTCACGGTATCGTCCAAAGCATCTCTTCTCATTACATAACCAAAGACATCGGCTTACTCTAAATCTGGGGTCATGAAGTCAACAAAACACTCGACAGTGTGTTGATAGTGGTGTAATGGGTTAGCATGATAGTAGCTCTAATAATTGATAAAAGAGCATGCCGAACTATGGGGCAGTTGTAAGCATTCACAAATATGTGCAGCGTAGGATGAAATTATGGTTGTGGATTCACAGACAGAGACAAAGTTACAGTCGTTCATGGGCAAAATAGAGACAGTAGTACCTCAGCTTCATGCATTTTATGTGTTAGAGTTTGGAATAGAGTGTGGTTTCAGCAAGGAGGTTCGTGTTAGGAAACCATTACTATATGGCTATAATCATCGCGGAACTGCATCATTGCTTTGAGTCCTCTGCCTAGTGAGTATTATCTACGTGTTTCCCCCGTGTCTGCGATGTTGATTCTTCAATAATCGTTAATGAATAAATTGGTGGCTTTTTACGCAATTTGATTAACACAGTTTATATCGTCAGCCATGACGGAATATGGTTTGCTTGAAGTCATTGGCGAATGGCGGAGTAGGGGTAGCCCCTATCAAAGGAGAAACGGGGTGTTCCTTCCCTTCGCTAGCCCACGGGACACCTTTGGGCAATGTTGAGTGCCCAAGTATCCCTCCTCATCCCCGATCAGGGCAGCGTGAAACTAGTTGATCATGGGGTGGATGGAGATTGGAAGCAGTCGACATATAGTTGTCGGTTATGGTCTCAAGCTGCGCGATGGTAGGCAGGTGATCTCTGTATAGACACAATGCGGTGGTCAGCGACCAGTATGGCTACTGCAAAGAAGGAAAGCAATGGCAACACTACCTTCTTTTCAGATCCCTCGCACATTATGGCTTCCGGGAAAACAGTTCTTAAGAGCTATGTTTAGTCAATTCTGATGTAAGGAAGTGAATCATGGACAATTAGCAGACAAGTAATGAGTTATTTAAAAGTTGTGTAGATGTATAAGATGTATAATAATGGTGAGATCACCATGATGTTTATTGTCTTTGTGTTTACATATATCACCACAATTACTATTGCAGATGGTCTCCGCATTGTGTGCTACTACTCAAACTCCGCCACATTTAGATCCAAGATACATATATTCAGACCCACACATGTCGACCCGTTTCTATGTACACACTTGGTGTATTCTTATGCCGGAATTGCTGGATTATACCTGGTACCAACTCAGCTACACGACGAGCCATATGGATTGAATCCAGGAATGTAAGTTATAAATGTACAGCTGGCAGGCAACTGTTACACAACAACAATATTTCCCACATCACTGACCTGTTATGGGTCGGTGATAGTGACATGGCCATCACAATTTGTAGTCCTGAATGCACTGATGAATATAGGCCAATATTTTCCTCTGTTGACGGGCGAGGAACGTAGGCTTCAAATCCAAGTCCGACTGCGCCCATGACAAGCTGTTAGCCACTCACATTGTTTTGGTATATCTGTTACAGTTTTGCCATCAATGAGTCAAATTACTTGTGCTTTTAACATAATGACAGCTTCAGCCGTAAGTTACCACTATAAACCTTCGATTCGTATTAGCTTTGACTTTAGTAAATTTCTGGATGACCCAGAAAGCATAGAGATGTTACGGCCTGTATCCGCCATTGCAACTATATAGATTTATCTCTACCCACATTAGTCATCCATCTAGGCATTGAGTTAGAGCCTGGTGATAATGAAATACCCAAACCTCTAAGAGCAAACAATGCCAACCTAGGCCTAATCCAAGCCAGACCCTGTTTGTGGTTTTGAATCATGACCTAGTTACATTAAAATATGCGTATTCGCACATGAGCATTTCCTGTAACAGCCTTCTATATTCCGCTGACTCCTGGTGTTGGGGAGCAAATTGGGAGCTTTGAAAACACAGACCTCATGAAGATAATATCTTGGTACAGCGTCGGAATGACAGTATCTTTTTCAGAGCTCTGATCTCTGAAGCGACTTGAACTTCAAAGCTTTCCGCTTAAAAGTTAAAACTTCCACATGGTTAACGAAACAATTAAACAACCAATCAACCAGATATCACTAGTGAGCAAGGTGCCTTCGTTAACGCATTGGATGCATTAGTCACGTAATGTAAGTATCACATACAACTTGTCTTATTAGAATTCTAGTATATAATCATTATTTCATGGGTGTTACTAGTTAGTACTATATTCGTTATCAGGCATGCCATTTAGACTCACAGATTAGTTAGACACACAGTTGTTAAAACGCCATTTGATCCACACTGCCTCTTTCTTATTCTTCTGCGTTCGGCCGGAATGTTGTTTTAGACGTAATTGCAGTGTGCCTATTTACAGCAGAGCTGCGATATTTACACATGTAGGACCGACACATCCGACTTCTTCAGGCATTTGTATGACCGTTTACATTCCTGGTGTAACAAGATCGCCTTGGGTTGTGAGAGTGAACCACACCCGAGGTGTCTCTAACACTCCCGTGTATTCTAACCCCAGGGGTTGGACAGGCAAATACACATTTTTACTCTGTGGCTGATCTCATATTAGTTAATTATGTCTACAAGCCCCTCCAGATTCTAGACCCCCACTAACTACCTACTCCTGTGGAACAATGAACACTTAGGCATCGTCCGAGACCACACTCAATCATTATACAAAGAGCAAGTCAACGTACATAAAGTTTATTCTACCCTTGAGAATATAGAACTGAAATGAACATCCTGATAGAATAATCTATTTACACAAATAGAGGATAGAGTAGAGACAGAATCAGAGATATGGTTGTCATCATCAGGTTGAGAAGTAGATTGGATGCAGATGTCCCGTCCAATCGCTCCGCCACTCACCCGGCTTCCTTCCAGTGAGATGACTAGAACCTTGGAGACCACTCCGTCCCCAGAGCGTGGATCCACAACAATAGAGTCACTGCTGGACCTCACTCAACTGGACCAACTGCATCTTTATCACTCCTACTAAGGCACTGTTCATACACAGTTCTCAATCAACACTGGCTAGGAGACAATCCTCCGGGATTTGACTCCAAGTATTCGTGACTTCGATTAACCTAAGTAGTCACTGCCCAATCTAATGGTCCCTCAGTAGTACATTACCCGTGGTTGGATAATAAGTCTGTTGACCAATTCAATGGTCCCGTACTCACAACACAGTAACACTGGTTATAGAATAAGTCCCTGACCAATCTAATGGTCCCGCAATCATAGCACAGTAACACTGCTTGAAGAATATGTCCATGACCAATTCAATGGTCCCGTACTCATATCACAGTAACACTGCTTGAAGAATCAGATAAGGCAACTGATATGTCACTGAGTCCTACACGAACACAGTTCAAAGTCTTCGTACTCGTTCAGTACACTATTAGAATCAGACATCTAGTTCCAAGGAAAACTATTCAGGTTGGACTATAATCTATTGTCCCTTCCACCTGATAACACTTGCCACAAGTTATTAATAGCTGGTGTAGTTCTTCTCAAGACCTGCCACTATAGCTGTCATAAGAACCATTCAAGTGTCTAAATCTCGTTTTTCACGTTTAGGCGGAACCACCGTAATAATATACGGTCAAGTGTTTCCTTTCTTTGAGCATGATTGCTCAAATTGCTGAAATGTTCCTGGCTGAAATAGAGTATCTTCTAATGCAGAAAAACAACACAAACCATCATGTCCCACAGTGCACCTTCAGGGCACCTGAATCATTGGATGCAAACCTTCACGCATGATGAATCACACTGGGTACATGGTGTGGTTGAGTCTGGCGTGATAAGTAAAGAATTGGACCCTTCGCTGTGTTACACGAAGTGGTTTCCCGTCAACGACAATTATAGTTGACTGGTTCCTCAACAGGCAAACTCCTGAAAAGGAAGAGCGACCGGTCAGAGTATACTGGCCCAAACATTAGTCCACATGCATCCTACCAATGACTACTCAACCCTCAGTCATGCTATTTAGTTATGCATATAACTAAAGCATTATCTCTATATGGAGAGTAGTGAAGCATGGGTTCAGTAATGTCAGCTGGCCTCACAGAACAGCCCGTCAAACAGAGCAAGAAATCAGAATGACGAGTCTGATCGTAGGTCTCACCTATCCCTAATCATCTACCAGTCGTCGCTAACGTCAGTAGTGATAGTAGGCTGTTATCATAGTTCTAATTTAATCGAACTAAACATTAAGGTAAAGGATCCCTGGACTCGTTCCTTACATCATCAATGTTCATTAGTAAACATAATACTGATCAATATACCATCCCTCGAGATATAGGAATAGTACATGATCACATCCAATATGTACACAAGCCTGTTTGCTGGTGGGACCACCTGCCCCCTTCTGTAGCAAACTCTTCTTATCAGACTCTTCCTTAGAGTCAAGAAGCCTTCTTGATAATACATGTTCCAAGGGTGATGTTCCAGTTCCGCCCTCCCAAGTGGTTTAGCCTTGGCCGGGACCGAACTTCATCGTTGGCCTAGTCTGCCAACCTATACTTTCATAACTTGCTTTCAAATCCCCCATATCCTATATGTCCCCTGTCTCATACAACCTCCTTGCATCTTTCCATACTTCCAGCACCTTAGCATTCACTCGCACTAGCGCCAGTATGAAAGAACAGGATAGCTAAGACAAGAATTCAGAACGCATATGTATATCGCGACGGCACGCATGGTTATACCGCGTCGACCTACTCGGCGTTCGGAATTATTCCAGGAAGTATCACAGGCCATTACCTAATATATATATATATATATATATATATATATATATATATATATATATATATATATATATATATATATATATATATATATATATCATCAATGCAGACATTAACTTCACACAGAAATCCCGTGTTCCACACAATGAATTCACTATTAAGTTACTACACAATAGTTACATCATTCCTGGTGGCACAGAACTAAGTTCTTTCTTTACTTAGTAACTAAGCACAGTTTTGTCTGAATCTCCACCTACCAACTTACCTGGTTTTCTAACCGTTCTCCTTGCTTCAGCAACTGACTGACCTAAATCTAGGTTTCTATCAGGCTCTATTAACTCTGTTTTATTCTAACACAGCAACCTAATAGATTGTAAATATAATTTAAACCCAAATCGCCCACATCGCATTCCTGCCTTCCCAACAGCTGATTCGCGAACACTCGTTGGTAAACAAACCCACGACCTAGCCGTCAACAGCGTTATCGATCCGTTTGCTAATTATCTATGCAAGGACATCCGCATAGGTAATGAGGTTAGAACGATGGCGGTTTGTACACACTTACAAAGTTAAATGATTTAAACAAATAAGTACCTGAATGTTCAGAACCAGACTCCAGTCAGCTTTCAGAACTGTTCAAGGGCTCCTCAGCCTCCTTTCTATCACAGTCAGCCGAATCATGGTTGAGGTGAGACGCAACACAAAATGGCTTAACACAGGCCTGCGTCTGCTCTCTTCGAGCAAAATGAAGTGAATGAATGGTTTAGCCAATTTCCCCACTCGTGCCAACTCAATGCGCTCGAGGAGCTAGTGCTTCTTGGGAAAAGACACTTTCTCGGGAAACAGTCATTCCCCGCCTAGACTTTCTAGATCTCTCTGCACGAGAATCTAGTGCTATACCCGGCTTCACGGGTCACTCAAATTCAGGTGCTCCGAGAAGATTCTAGATGGTAATTCCTTCATCGGCTTCACTCAGTCTATTTATAGCTGGGAAAGTCCCCCGATGACGCGCCAAAATAGTGCGGAATCTTTACGACCAAAGACAGATAAACGCGTTTCGTCACACCTGGGACCACATCTTTAAATGCAAGCATGTAACTTAGAAGCAGACTATATCTGACAGCAAAGTCCACTTCATACACCACGGTTCTATCTAGTGTCTTTTATGGCCAGCAAAATATTACGCCTATCCAGCTGATAGTTTATGAACTGGGCTGACGGATTTCCTGAATAGTTCCTATAACTATTCGTAGTTGCTTTAGTTCTATTTTGTATAGGTTTGTCGTTCAAGTCAAGAAAGTTTCTATTAATAAATAGGAAAATAACTGAATGCACATTTTGAAACATGTAAGAATTATTGTGTTTTTTTCACCCCCCCCCCCCCCCCCCCCCCTTTACCAGGTATCATGAGATCGTCAATTTTACAAAGTCTAATCCACAACTGAAGGTTCTTTTGGCAGTGGGAAACCTCATGGAAATCCCGGAAACATTTCTGCCTGCAGCAGATAATGACAGCAGTAGAGAATTCTTCGCAGACAGCCTGGCAATATATCTCCGTGCGCGAAAGTTCGACGGCGCTCAAATGGAATGGGCAAATCTTGCGTCTACTCAGAATCAACATTACGACCATATCAAGTTTGTGCTTCTTTTCAAGGTCAGTAGCAGATTACTGTCGCACGTGTACACACGTATTCTCGCATGTAAATTATATTAATGCACGTTAAACACACATAATAGTTCCAGTGATATTTGGGGTATTTACCTTCGATATTTATTTTAATTGTGTGTGCGTTAGCTCGATTTGAACTCTAATGTAGTCCATAGACGCTACTTCTAGTAGAACTGGACTGAATTTTCGTATGGACTAGCTTAAACCTATTACCAGTGTTTCTAGGTGTTTCTAGCCAACAGGAGAACCCACTCCGCCTTCAGGGGAAGTTGGGATTTACGTTCCCATTTCAATGATAATAAATCAACAGTTTAGTCCATATAGCCGGTGTATATGTTGAACTCCCTACCACATAATCAGCACATCGGGTGTTCAAGTATGAACGATCTTATACATTAGAAAAAGCTGGCCTCCTGTCTTACATATAGTGTATGGAATGAAGAAAACAATGAAGAAGTAAAATACGAAGAAAAGATGGAGGAGTAGAAGAGCCGCACACGGAGTCGGAAGCGAAGCTGTAGTGCGAAGGAGGACAAGAAGAATTACGAGGTGAAGTCGCAACAGGAAGAAGAAGAAGAAGAAGAAGAAGAAGAAGAAGAAGAAGAAGAAGAAGAAGAAGAAGAAGAAGAAGAAGAAGAAGAAGAAGAGGAAGAGGAGGAGGAGGAGGAGGAGGAGGAGGAAAGAGGAGGAATAATAATAGAAGAACGAGGGAATTTCAAGGAGTAACCGGCGAGAAGAGTATACATGTACATTCTTCTGGCCAACAATAACTTTTATAGTTTCTTTAATGATCTCGACTTCATTTAATGTTTCAGGCAATAAGAGATGCATTCACTAGAGAATCAAACCACAGTGGAAGACCGTCGCTTATCTTGGCTGTAACTCTGCCCGCTATTAAAGATCATTTGGAGAGTGGATACGACGTTCCGGAGCTCGTTAAGTAAGTTTATGAGGTACTTTCCAATACTATTTACACCTATGTAAAATCATTTGAAACCAGCTTTCTAAACCGCGTTATCTCCCAGTCGCGTCGCCTATAGCGCGACAATATCGTTTGTGTACACCAAGCTTTCCAGAATGGGGAATCTTTGTTTTGCGCTCGCTATATTCCAATATAGAATATGAATATTATTGAGGCCTAGACGGACGTATTTGAGTCTTGTTCTTCTGGCTCCAGCGCGATACGCCGACCCCGACTGTTTCCAGGTTTGTTTTCCTTTTGTTGAACTCCATGACGCTGATCGGCCATGATGTAAAGCCAAACACATGACACCGTATCAGCAAACACACACGCTGAGATAAACGCAAGGATGGTTTTGCTCAATGCACGAATTTTGCACAGGCAAAATCTTAGAAAGATAGGAAACTCCTTGTTTACATTCTGGCACACATTATTAACACGCAAGATATGAAACTATCCATCTTTTACGTAAAAATGAATCAGTTGCGAAAAATTCACACTGCCCGCCGCCATTTTTACTGAATGACCAGGGACCAGTTGGTACAAGGAATGATGACAATTGTATGTGCACCGAACATGAGATAGGAGAGCTAGCAGATATGTACAACAACATTATAGCGAGTGCTAGAATCAGTGAGGAGTGGTTACACATCTATCTAATTCTTTTGTCGAAGCCTGGCAAAGACCACACAAATATTCACGACTTTTGGTAATCACCATGATAAATACAATGGGCATGCTGCTGGAGAGTTAATTTACAGAAAAGTATCAAGCCGGCTAAAGGGGCAATGTCTCTTTCCACCAACCCTTGTAGAGTACCGTCTAAACATACAAACCTGGACCAACGCCGCAGTTTTTGCCCACGAAGCGCATGAAGATTTTCATTCAGGCTTTGAAACATGTGGTGCAGCAATTGATTTTGAGGATTCGTACAACAATTTACTGTTGGATTTGTTGTAGTGTTTGCACTTTTTTTATTATGTCGAAATAATGGAGCAGTTGTCTCTCTCTAACCTGATAAATGAAACGTTAAGACTTCTAAGCTCCTTATAACATTGATAAATAATGTCCATGGTTTAAAAAGCAACACATTAATGATCTCATCTCATCTCATCATGTTCCTCTTGTACCTTGCGGTGTCGAGGTGAAGTATAAACTTCGTGAGAGTGCCCGGTTATGGGCTTCGTATATCGACATTCCCATGGATTCTGTTATTCCCTCCGTCCAACGTTTACGTGGTCGGCCTCTTCCTCTGTTTCCATCTGGTCTGTACATCATTGCTTGTTGTTGCATGCTGTTGACTGGTAGCCTACTTGCATGGCCAAACCATTTGACTTGCTGCTTTCTAATAAAATCTAGAGCAGCTTTAACCCCCACTTTAGTCCTGATTTCTTCATTTCTGATCTTATCTCTTATTGATACGTTGAGTATTCTTCTCAGGAACCTCATTTCTGTTGTTGTGATTTTTCTTTTCTCTTTTTCTGTCATTGTCCAGGTTTGGCATTGGTAGCACAGAGTTGGTAGGAAGATTGTGTTGTAAAGTGCTTTCTTAGTAGTTATTGATACATGTTTGTTCTTTAGTATTGGTGCCATTTGTCCAATGAGTTGATTTGCCTTATTGCACCTATTTTCGATCTCGTCTTCTGATCTGCCATTTGATGATATTATACTTCTTAGGTACTTGAAGCTCTTTACTTGTTTCAAGGGATGTTCGTTTAGGTGAATTGTTGTTGTTTGTTCTTCTTTAGTTATAGTCATTACCTCTGTTTTGCTTGTGCTAATTTTCATGTTATGTTCCCTACACATTTCGTTTAGACTATTCATGTGGTCTTGTAATTCAGCTTCTGATTTTGCTATTAGTGCTTGGTCGTCCGCAAACAGGAGTTCTCTAATGGTTAGATTTGCAGATGGTTCTTCTTCTGTGTTCTCGTCATGCGGTATTCTTGCTGTCTCTGCTTGGCTGGTTTCTTTACATATGTTGTCTATATATGTTATGAACAAGAGAGGGAACAGGACACAACCTTGTCGTACTCCAGATCTTATGGTGAAGGGTTCTGAGTGTCCTCCAGTTGCTCTCACTATGCATTCACTGTTGTTGTATAAACTTCTACATAGGTTTGTTAGATGTGTACTCACTCCATATTGTTTAAGGATTTCCCACAGCTTGTTTCTATCTACCCCATGCTTCTCAGTTTTTCTACGAGCAGTATGAAGAAGCCCTGCCGGCTTGCTAGGCCAGTCGCAGGTTTAGGACACTAATCTGACCACAGGGAGTCCATCCCCTATGGCGAGCCATAGCCCCGTTAGCCCATGACCTCGCGGTCATGATTGCCCGGTCTGCACCACGTGGAGGTGGGGGTTGACTTGTGTAGTCTGCGGGTCATCGGCAGGCTACTAATTTTCGATCTTCACCCCTCCTGGGAGAGGCTAGCCGATCCTAACCCTGCTGGCTGCAGGGCCTGGCGCATTCCACACCTTACAGACTAATGATAACAATACCAAATCATTGCAACAATAAAACATGGACAACATCAGGGACTACGCTGAAAATAAGTGAGTTGGATACCTCACCCAAGAAAGAATCAGTAATGCTGAATGAAAACATCTTTTGTCAGAGCAAGATTAGATAGGCAGATAAAGGAAAACATCATGAGTATGAATACAATTTAATACGTCAGGAAGTTAAAGTGGACAAAGAGAAGTTTCATAGCTAATGATCAAACGTGTAACGGAAGAATAGATATGTGAACATTTGCTACCAGAAAATGATTGCGTTAACTGGTTCAGTACCAATGGAAACTATATCGCCAAAAGTGGACTCCCAATTGAAGAGAAGAAGGCGATACTAGGGACATCGTGCCAATTTCATAGCTCAGTTAACAGAAATTTACATCATAATGTTTGTTTATTTTATTGCGTAGCATGTCTGCTCTAAACCTACTTTTCTGTCTGACACTGAATCAGTTAAGAACAGAGTTAGAAACTGCTGACGCAGTAAGTACAGTCTCATCTCATCTTGTTTCTATTGTACCTTGCGGTGTCGAGGTGACGCATAAACAGCAGGACAGTACCCATTATTGAGCTTCATATATCTCTAATCCCATGGTGTCTGTTATTTTTCTGTTGATCGTTTACATTGTCAGCATCTTCTTCACGTTCAATTTGGCCTGTACATCATTGCTTGTTGTGGTATACTTTTAGTTGGTAACCTAGTTATATGGCCGAACCACTTAACTTGCTGTTTTCTGATGAAATTTCGCGCTGCCATAATCCTTAATTTAGATCTAATTTATGCATTCTCTCGTCTTGATACATTGAGTATTCGCCTCAGGAAGCTCATTTATGTTTTTGTAATTTTTTTCCTTTCTTTTTCTATCATTGTCCAGATTGGGGTAGGTAGCATAGAGTTGGTAGGCAGATTGTGTTGTAGACTGCCTTATTAGTATCTAGTGATGCGTATTTGTTCTTTAATATTGGTGCCATTTATCTAATGATTTGGTTTGCCTTATTGTATCTATTTTCGAAATGATTTCTGCTTCTGATTTGCCATTTAATGATATTATTCTTCCTAAATACTTAAAGCTCTTTATTTGTTTCAAGTGGTGTTCTTTTCAATGCATCTTTTGTTGTTGTTGTTGTTTTTTTCTTTCTCGTTTTTAGTTATAGTCATTCCCTCTGTTTTATTGATGCTAATTTTCAAATTATGTTCCTTTCACACTTAATTTATACTATTTATGTGGATTTGTAATTCTGCTTCTGATTTTGCTACTTGTGCTTGAATGCTCGCACATAGGAGTTCTTTAATGGTGTAATATGCCTTTTGTACTTTGTACGTGTCCTGTTTGTCATGCTATGTTTTTATGGTTTTTGTTATTTTTTGGAACAAGAGTGGGGACAGGACACAACCCCGTCGTACTTTGGATTTTATTGTGAAGGTTTCTGAGTGTCCTCCGTGTGTTCTTACCGTACAGTCACTGTTGTTGTATAAGTTCCTACAAAGGTTTGTTATATGTGTACTCACTCCATATTTTTAAGGATTTCCCACAGCTTGTGTCTATTTATTCTATCAAATGCCCTTTAGTGGTCAACAAAGGCAAAGTAGAGTGCTTCATTAAATTCGATTGATTTTTCTATAAGATGTTTTAAAGCAAAGGCGGCATCTGTGCATCCTTTTTGTTTACTTAAATCAAAAGTTGTGTTTCTCTTAACAGGGGTTCTATTGTAGGTCGTAGTCTTTTCTCTAGAATTTTGCAGAATATTTTCAAGTATGACTCAAAAGGCCTTTGGGTTATATGCACTCACTCTTACTGTCTGTGTTTTTGCATAATTCGATAATTATGGCGATAATTATGACTATACTCATGGTGTCTGTTGTTTTATCCAAAATGTTTAAACAGTCTGTGCAGCCATGGTGTTCCTAATTCTCATGCTGCTTTATTTAGTTCGTTTGGTATTTTGTCTTGCCCCGGTGATTTATTTAATGGCTCTAATCTCACAGCTTCTCTAACTTCTTCTCTCAGTATGTCTGGTTCTAGTTCTTTTATAGCATCTGTGTTAGTTTCTCTGATTCTTTTGGACATCTGATGGAATGTTGAGAAGTTGTTCGAAGTACTGCCTCAATCTGTTTAGGATGTGATCTTGTTCGGTTATTGGTTCTCCTTTTTCGATGTCAGTTATTTTATTTGGGTCGATGGTTTCTGCTCTGGTTCTCGTTACACTTATCTTTTTGTAGAAATTTCTAGTTGCCTCCTTGTAGTTTTTATTTAGAGGTTCTCCATATCCTTTCCACTCTTTTTGTTCTTCTCTCTTTATTGAGTGCAGTATAGTAAATAAAAGACACGTATTCACAGTGTGATGCAGTTCGGTTAATCCCATAATTTAAAACCTTGTATCCTAAGGAATTGTAAATTATTGATGTGTTTGTTAATCACATGTTAATGTCCTATTAATCGACTTATTCGTCCTTTGTTCGCTTGAAATGTGTTATTAATGTCCGCAATTGTGTATCATGTATTAATTATGTGGTTGTTTCGGGATTTGAAATTTAAATATTGAGCACAACCCACTACTGGCAACGCCGATCGCATTCTGGTATGAACCTAAGGCCTATCCACGTCAATATGGAAGCACTATACTCGAGTTTCGCCCTCATTTGAGCTCGTCAGTAGTGCATATCCCTGACCGGATCCGGAAACAGTCCCGGATCACGCGTGTGAAGCGGGTGTGTTACCACGCAGCACACACTGGACACACCAAATGATCACAACAGAACATCACAACGCTACCCATCGTAGGCTATGCTCAAGATTGCCCAATCGCCGCGACCGACGTCCGTCAATCGATGGGACCCGAACGATCAGGACTTCTCACTGGCAAGGAACACCAGGCCTCCTATCATGTATTAAATTTACTGTCTTTTTAGTTCACTAAGTTGTCCATAGAGTTTATCTTGCACTGTTGTTTCTCTAGGCCAGAAGGTTGCATTAGATACATGGTCTACTGATTAGTCTAAGAGTATGTGATCTGCTCTCTGGAGCGCCAACCCTAATGCTGATTTACAAACATTGAATATTGTATGCATTTGGCTACGTAATCTATTGTGCAATGTTATGAGACGCAAAAAAGATAATTAAAATAATAATATGTATGCGTGTATTGTTCTTGGCAACTTTCCTACATACCGGAACGTTGGACTGTTGGGTTGCATTTTATGTAAACTTGTGTTATGCATACGTGTCTTCGCGTTTATTGTGATATTATTATATCCATTCATGTATACCCACGTTCACAATTATGTTTACTAGGTCTCTGATGCTATTCTGGTATGTACAGGGTGTATTTTTAATGACTGGTTTTTTTTGTTGTTGAAAATATTGCCTTTCCAAGGTTTGTATTTACCCTTTTTGTTGCATGGACTCCATAGAGGGCGAATACAAAACTTGTAACGGCAAAATAAAAAATAAAAAAAAACAGTTATTAAAAATGCTTCTTTTTATTAATTTCTCCTTAGGATTGCATTTGGTTTCACCACATAATGTAATATCCTGCTGCAGTCAACAACGTTCTTATCCTATATTTGTATGTACATTCGGGTGGATAAAGTGGTCCATACCATGTTTACTTCTCACAACATTTGATGATACAATTTTGCAGACTGAGTTGACTAAGATACCAAATCACTGGAAACAATACCGTTCAAATCGCCGTGAATAGTCAGTAAATATAGAACAGGGTATGACAATTTCAATACATAATGAAGAAGAAGTAGGTGAGTTATATAACGTCCTGGAAGAGACCGCAAGAACAATTAAAGCAGCAGCATGGTATCGTAATGTACAACAGGAAGGTTGTAATCAGACAGCAGGAAACGGCCCAAATAGAACATGGTAAGGAAATATGCATTAAAATTACGAAGCGAAAATTGATAGAGTTTGCAGACAAGTAGTATACATCATAAAGAAACATTGAAATTAAGCCAACAACAGAAGAAGATGTATTGGGCATCTTAAAAGGTTACCATCTTCAAGGTGTATCATGCCGATAAGCGCTGGCAGTCGTGATTCGACATCTCAAACTTTCACAAGTCTTGTTCTGTGGTCTTGTGTCCAGATCATGCCATATAACCAAACATACAAGGATGTATCTCCGTGCCTTCCTTATACATTTTCCCAAACAATTGTGTCAGTTGTCAATCTGTTTTCACAGTTTTTCACTACTTACTTTGCCCAAAATTCTACCTGCCTCTCTCTAATGTCTTTAAACTTGAAGGATTGTCTTTCATCAAACACTACATGTCCACATCCATAATATGTTCATTAGCTTACATGCTTCTTGTCCATATATTACAGACATCTGTAAGTATGCGAAGTATGATGATGACAACACACAATGGAACCGAGTGAAATAAGACCACTGCCTTTACTGTGGATTTGTATTTGTGATTTTTTGCGTGTGCTCACTTGGAACTCAAGCGTAGTTTAAACACATACTACTACTTCTAATGCACTGGACTGACTTTTGTGTATGAGTTAGCTTTCCCTATTAAGTGAATTAGCTGTCTTTATTACCAGTGTCCTTCGCCATCATGCGATCCCACTCCGACTTCTGAGGTACTTGTAATTTAATTCCCAAGTCAAGGTAGAGAAGTGACATTTAAGTCCAACCAGCCGGTGTACGAATTGAATCCGCTACCTCGGCAGCAGCACACATGACGTTTAAGAGCCTGAGCTCTTAAACATTCAGCTATGCTGACCCACTGTTATTCTCAGCATTCCCAACATGTGAATTCCTTGGATTTTTTTGCTTTCACAGAGAGGCAGATTTTATTTCTATAAGAACACTGGACATGCGCACCGCCGAAGATGGAACAGTTGGCTTAAGTGCTCCATTGCGTTCTGACCCACTATCAAGCGGGAATGATAGCTATCGAAGTGTAGTAAGTTTTAACTTCTTTTGAGACCATTCAGAGTGTCAAAAGTAATATTTCGAAATCTTTACAGCATTCACAAATTCTTGAATTTTATCGAATTTCGTATCACATTTACAGCATTTAATATAGCTTGTTAGTCAGCATTCTGTATGTCAGATTAAAAACATTTAAAAAATTTTTTTTTTCACATAGTAACGTCGGTGTTAAATTTACAACATAAAACATTCTTGTCACGCAGTCAACTGTCAAATTTACATTATTTTCAAATTCTTGTCACCAATCAAACTTTTACTATATGAGACATAAATCCATTTCGTAGCCGCTTCAGATTTACCATGTTAGAATATTGAGACACGTGCAAACACAGTTGAATGCACTTTGCGTTGTTCTGGGCTCAAATCCCCTCTGGTTTTGTACGAACTTCATACCTCATGAGTTGACCTAGATTCATTACTATGGACATCATTCAATTTAATTTTCTGGGCGCTCGTTGCATTTCTAATCACATCACACAAAAGGAGTGTCTATTGTTCTAAACAAAGTGCCTAACTCCATATCCTAATATGCCAGAGCCAGGACGCTGTGACTTTATCTGGGATGTAATAAACCCTGATAATCATCAACATCTATAGCGCCGATAAGCGTGGGTGGTCGTGGTTCGCCAGCTCACACGATTACTTGATTCTGGATCAGGTCTGTATTCTTGTCCCGATAATCGCATGTATTCAAGCTATCCAGCCATGTATCTCTTTCTCTCCATCGTGCTCTTTCCCCATCCCATTTGCCATTTTTCTCTAATGGTTCAAGTGGTTTTCTCCTCAAAACGTGCCCACAACATGTTGACGGTGTGCGCCTAATTTCTTATATTCTGAGCATGCACTATTTAATGAATACGTGTTGTTTATTACTCAACGTTTTAGTTGTTCTCCACGTTTATAATTTATACGATATGACTGATTTAACGCTAATTTAATATTCTAAGTTGTTTGGTTCTTAGTTTGATGTCTTTTGACGCCCAAACATTGTCTGTTGCTACTAAATCGCCTCTTGGGTTTTGTATTTTAAATATGATATAATTAAATTACCTGTCTAATAGGTATCTACCTCTATCGTTCTTCCTTTCACTGCCAACTGTGGGACGCAGAGGTGTTTCCAAGGCACCAGGGCCGGGTTATATACTGGCCAAGACCGATTGACGCGTCCTCGTCGAGCGTCCTGGGCAACAGGTCCCTTCGAGGTCCTGGCTGAAGTCAGTAAGATCGCCGATTCCTCCGAAGTCCGAGAGTTTCTGCCTGTACGGCGAGGAACCACCAGTCTGCACACCAATTAGCCAGACATGGGACAACGGATACTCACGCAAACCTCAGGTCCTGTATGACATCACACTGATGTTGGACAACAGGATGCCTTCATCCGACATACAGGACTTCGCGTTGGAGCTCAAGCCAACGAACACAAGCAAGCAAGCAAGCACTGCCAACTGTGTTCTCTATCTTGATTTGGTTTTAGCTATATCCTTCTCTCTCTCTCTCTCTCTCTCTCTCTCTCTCTCTCTCTCTCTCTCTCTCTCTCTCTCTCTCTCTGTCTGTCTGTCTGTCTGTCTCTCTCTCTCTCTCTCTGTCTGTCTGTCTGTCTCTCTCTCTCTCTCTCTCTCTCTGTCTCTCTCTCTCTCTCTCTCTCTCTCTCTCTCTTCATTTCTCTCTGAGGTAGCCTTTCCTAGTTATATAATACAATAAGACGTATACAATGTTTATAGTTTTTTATGTTGCCCCTGCGTGTACTGCCTGCCAACATTGCAGGAATGGGCTGCCAACTACTACCTCTCCCTTGGAGTCCCCGAGGATAAAATTAACATCGGTATACCGACTTTCGCCCGATCATTCAAACTCAAGTATGGAAACTTGACAAAGATAGGAGCCCCAGCCATTTATTCCAAGGACACGTGGATGTGGTGGGACAAGAATACCGTTATGGGTTATTTCGAGGTGAGTTGAGAACCAGCATCAGTAAGCACTTTGTCGCCAATAAATGTTCTATAGATTTGCAGTTAAAATCTTAACGTGTCAATTATCTCATAAGATATCGTGCAACAAGTGAGGTGGATTGAAAACTGCTCAAAATTTACATAGCTTTGCTTATTGCAGCTCCAGTAGTTGAGATTCTACTAGTCCAGGTTTATTAAGACACATATGGCGATATGTATGGCAACATAGGGTGAGCTGTTCAGCTAGGGGTCCATCCTAAAGTACTCGTGAGTATGATAAATGCCACCATGCCCTTGTAGTTAACGAAGAAAAACTCCAAGCGTTGGAACAAGGCACATTTGTGTGACAAGGTCCGCGTATTGACCGGTATAATGGCAGTAGACTGCTCTGTACCTGAGTAGCGCAGGTCACGCACTTCTTATAATAGTCAGAAAGTTATGCCAAGGATAGAGATAACATCCCAGCTGGTAGAGGTGGACGGTTAGGGAAGCAACCACAGTATCTTCCGAAATGTACGTATTTTCTTTTCTTTTTTTTTTTTTAATAATCAAGCAGATCATAGTCAGAAAACGAATGTAATAGTTGGCTTAGGATATTCTGGTATGATATAAATTTTTATGGGCTACAGGTGAAACTAAACCATCATGAAGCAGCTGATGTCAAAACCAACACCAACCTAATTAGAATAGGCTCAAGGAAAGTCGGGGCATTGACGGACATATAAAGATTAGATAATGCATTAACATAAATATAAACGATAATGATTAATATCTTTTGAATTAGCATTATATACCACAACAAGCAATGATATATAGACCAGAGGGAAGCAGAGGAAGATGCCGACCACGTAAACGATGGACGCAGGGAATAACAGAGTCCATGGGAATATCGATATATGAAGCCCATAAGCGGGCACTCTCCCGCTGTTTATACTTAAGCTCGACACCGCAAGGTACAAGAGGAACATGATGGGATTATGAGATGAGATGACTAAAACAAGTCTAGACATCTCATAAAACGTGACTTGCAGGTCTACTTACGTTATAAAACGAATTTCACAAGAGCAAGAAGTACAGGACTGTGAAGTATGAAGGGAAAAACAATATCAAGTAATCGGTTCTTGTATTAACGCGATCTTAAAATAATCTTAATTCCCTCCTTTCCCCCGAAAACCCTAAGATTGCTACAGCGGGGTGGGGGAATTACCCACCGGTTGAGAACCACTGTGCTTGGGGGAACATCTGAGCACCTTGAACGTGTCTGGAATGCAAGGATGACGCCCAGCATATAACTAATTAACTAACTAACCAACTGGGAACGTTTCATCACGCTAGGCAATAAACATAGTTTTAGACAGCGTTGTGTACTATCACCCATTTGTTTACTTTATGCTGTGAAATAATAATGAGATCAATAGAAGACATGCTGAGAATTATCGGATGGCGGGAATCATGTAGACATCCTGCTATATGCTGACTGCATAGTTTTGGCCTCTGAAAATGAATCTCTGTTACAAACTATGATAGATATAATTGCAATATAAAGTCACAATAAAGATCTTGGCCCATCTCAAGCATTTAAAAGGGTGGTTATTAAGCGTTTAAACTAAGTATTACACTTAAGTAAATTATTTTACAGACAAGATCAGGGACCGATGGAAAGTAGTTCGTGGGACAGACAGACAGACAGACAGACAGACAGACAGACAGACAGACAGACAGACAGACAGACAGACAGACAGAAAACATGAAGAAATAGAAGACAAGAAAAGAAGAAGAAGAACAACAACAACAAAACAGCGAGGAAGCGGCGGATGTGGCGATGGCTGCATTTGAATAATAGGGGGAGTTAAAGCAGAAGAGGAGTAGGCGTACACGTTTCGTGTAGCAAAGAGATAACTGCAAAGCACGGTTGTGTGAGCACATTTAGAAAGATTTAAGTTGTCTTGGAAGATAACGTATATTATTTAACAGAAATGTTTAGTAGAGTCTGTCTTGTAGAAAATGTCAGTTGCAACTAATTAATGGATAAGTGATAATACTGATGGAGATGCCTTGAAGAGATTAGAACAAGAATCGCCATGGCGAAAGTAGCCTTTAGCAAGATGAAAAACATTCTGACCAATAAACAGATGTCAATTGAAACGAGGAAAAAGAGTGTCGAGGGGATACATAGAGCCTGTTCTTTTGTATGGATGTAAAACTTGGACAATGTGCAGTCAAGCTGAAAAACATCTGATCGCTGCAGAAATGTGGTTTCTGGGGAAAATGCAAAGAATACCATGGACAGACAGAAAAAGCAATGTACCAAGTACTACAGGAGACAAATGAAAATCGTAAATTGATTAGAGACATTAGACGTAGTCAGACAACATTTTGTGGAAATGTTATGAGAAGATATGGATTAGAGAACTTAGTGACAACTGGCAAGATCGAAGGGAACAGACCATGAGGAAGACCGATGGGAAAATACCTGGATAGGCTTGGCCACATAGAATGGTCGAGACAGGAACATTGAGCTGATCTACGACACGATCGAGTGAAATGGTGAGTCATGACCGCCCACGTTTTCCGACATGACACATGATTGATTGATTGATTGATAACACTGCTAATCGCTGGTATTTTCTTAAAGAAGAGAAGGAGACTTTTAAAACATCCATACATGCCTTGAATCTAAAGCGTGCACAGTCATTTCATAAAAGTGCACAAACAGAAAGTATCCATGGTGTTGTAGATGCTTGTGTTACCAGTGAATGTTCGTCACATAATGACATACAGATAGTTTCTACAAGCAACAAAACCACCACTAAACCTGTAGAACGCACACCACCTATCTACCCCATCGATGTGCATGTCAGCAACAGGTTCCAGGCCTTAAGTGAAGACTCTCCAGCAGCAGACTTGGAATCACAGAGCTCAGTCGTTACCACTACTGGATATCAACAACCAACGCAAGCAAGCTACAATAAACAAGAACACAAGAAAGACGACAGTGACCAGTGGCAACAACAGTCCAAGCGGACACGCCAGCAGCGTGAAATAACCATAGATCACAGTGCAACACATGTCGTCATTGGAGACTCCCTGCTGAAGGGAATCTATAGTGATCGCATGTCATCTTCTGACAGCGAATCAACTTCAATCTACCCTGTACCAGGCGCTGACATTGACAGGCTGACCGCTACACTGCGACGATTCCAAGTGAACGACCGAATTAGGAGAGCAACAGTCCATATTGGTGTTAATGACATAATGGATAATAAAATCATCAGCACCTCACAACTAGCTACATTGGAGGTGCTGTTGCGCAATAGATTTCCGAAATCATCTTTGTTTATTTCATCCATAATTCCACCATGTTACGGGTTCCAGCGTCGTACTGCCGATGTTGCTAATCTAACTTTATATAAATTCTGTAAAATTAATAGCATGAATTTCATAAATAACACCCCTTACTTTACGTCACCGTCCGGAGCTCCTAAGAAAAAACTATACAGGGATCAAATACATTGTTCCAAGCTAGGAAGTAGCTTCCTAGCGAAGAACATAAAATATCCCGAACGTGCACAACAACCAGCACCAGTTACAGGAGTAAACCGAACTTCACCTCCGGCAACAGCCATCTCACTGTGTTCAGAAAACACCCCTTCTCGTCCCACACCACCCTTGCCTGTACCCCAGGAACACAATGTTGTGAATAGCAACCCAAGCTCCAATCCAAATGTTGCTAAATATGATACTTTGTTTCCTACCTTGCCCGTAAAACAGTCTCCCTCTATGATGTCAAAGGGGACACCGTTAAACAATGGTGCTGTACCGTCGATGCCTACTTCCAATGTAGGCACTTCCAGTGACACTCATAGCAATCCCTCGCTGGACGGTAATCTACAACCCTATGAGTGGAACCGTCAACTTCAGCAGCTAATGCGATACAATTCTGCAGCCCTGCACCAAGCATTCATGATATCACTCCAGCAAAGACATTTTCCTGCCCCCTCTAACAGCCTTAACTATTTCTAAATAAAGTTTCAAAATCCCTGCAATTTGTATACCACAAGCGACATCTTCCTTTTAGTTTGTAATGTTCGCTAATCACGATCAGTGGCTCAGCAAAAATGGTCTATATATAGGCCATCTCAACATCTTTCATCTGCTCAACAAATTACCTGAGCTCTCGGTAATACTGTCCAAACAGTTCCATGTGTTTGGAATCACAGAAAGTCGTCTTAACGACAAAATAACCGACTCCGAAATCTCACTTAAGGGGTTTAAAGTAATTCGGAAAGATGCAAATCAAAAATTAGAGACAGGTATTGCTGTATACATTTCCAATTCTCTCAACTGGTCCCGTAGAAGTGATCTCGAGACAGTAGAGATAGAATGTGGTTGGTTAGAGGTGAAGCCAGCCAGCCAACAGCCGTTTCTCATTGGATACCTATATAGGAATCCTTGTGCCGGGTACAGTTGGTATGACTGCTTCACTACAATGATGGATAGAGTGTTTACAGCAGGTAGAGAAGTTATGATACTAGGTGACTTCAACATAGATATTAGTAAATCCAACCAGACATGGGACGATATCATTCTTTCTTACAATTTCAAACAACTAATAAACCGTCCCACAAGGGTTACTGACACATCCTCAACTATAATTGATTATATATATGTTACTTGTCCAGATAATATTATTGAATGTTCTGTTCCTGTTTGTACAGTTAGTGACCACTACCCGGTATGTTGTACATGGTCAAGAATTGGGTTCAAACCTCTTAAACATAAACATGTAAGTATCAAATTTAGGAATTATAAAGCATTCAACCAAGATTTATTTTTGCAAGACTTAAGAAAAGCAGCCCTTGATCACGTTTACCAACTTCCTGACCCGGACGATGCATTAGCTTTCTGGACGAAGACAGTCTACAATGTGTTCGATAAACACGGGCCAATCAAAGAAGTTCGAGTCAAAAATCAACATAAATCCCCATGGGTCACTAGAGAAGTGCTGGAAATCATGAGAGAGCGAGATACAGCACACAAAAATAAAGACTTCATCAATTACCGCAGACTAAGGAATAAAGTTAAATATGAAATTCGTAGGATAAAAAAAGATCATTTTAAAAATTTGATTGTAGATAATTCAAACAGTACAAATATATGGAAGGCTATTAACTTGCTAACCAATAAGAAACACCCTACAGAATAAGCAATACCAAATTCTATAACATGCGATGAATTCAGTTGGTTCTTTCAATCAGAAATAGAGAATCTAAAGTCTTCAATACCAGACTCATCGTGTAATTTAAGTTCACTGGCATCATTCTGTGAGGAGAAGTGCGCCAGAAATATTCCCGCTGAGATTCCTTTAATGTCTGTTGCAGACGTTTATAAATATCTCTTGAACCTCAAATCAACAAACTCACACGGCCTAGATGGTATCAGTAATAGAATTCTTCGTTGTGCTGCACCAGTCATTAGCGAGTCCTTAACGTTCATATATAACCAGTGCCTGGCCAAAAACTACTTTCCATCTGCATTTAAAATTGCTAAAGTGTTTCCGCTTATTAAAAATGGCTCAATCGATAATAGCGTTTTGGGTAATTATAGACCTATTTCCTTACTATCGTCGCTATCAAAACCACTAGAAAAACACATTCATAAAATAACGTTACACCATTTAATTAACAATGATCTAATAATTAACAGTCAATCTCGGTTTCGACCTAAATATTCTTGCCATAGTGCTCTAACAAAAATGACCGATAACTGGCACTTAAACATCAACAACGGTAGAATTTGTGGAGCGGTGTTTGTAGACTTTAAAAAAGCTTTTGATATGGTAGATCACGATATTTTAATTAGAAAACTAAAGCAAATGAAGACAAGCACCAACATGGTGAACATAATTACGTCATTTCTATCCGACAGGCAACAAGTCGTGTCCTTCAACAACTGTCTATCAAGACCCACACAGCTTAATATTGGTGTGCCTCAGGGCTCAATACTAGGTCCGCTGCTTTTTGCAGTTTATATTAATGATCTTCCTTTATATATCAATACAACTTGTGATCTATTCGCAGACGACTGTACTATATATACTAGTCAAGAAAACCGTAGTGAATTAGAGAATTCTTTACAAAAGGAACTTGATAATCTTACTAGATGGAGCAATGAAAACCGCATGCAAATTAACATCGACAAAACCAAATCCAATGCTAATAACGACCAGACAAAAACTACAGACACTAGCCATAACTGGATCACCGCTCGAACTCCGCATGGGCACGTTACCTATAGTTAATGTGACTGAACATAAAACACTAAGGGCTTTTAATAGACAGCCATTTGAACTGGAGCTCTCATGTTCACGCTCTTACCAAGAAAATAGCACAAAAAGTTTACCAACTTGCTAAAATTCAGCACTTCCTGGACGAAAGCACACGAAAAATATTCTATACATGCTATATCCAATCACATCTCGATTACTGTTCCACAGTTTGGGATGGTTGCCCTAAATCTAATTTAAAACGACTATGTTCTCTACAAAACCGCGCTATTCGTCTGGTTTCTGACATAAAGCACGTTGAAAGTAATAATTTGTACAGTCATCTAAGACTTCTACCACTACAAAAGCGCTTCCTTTTCAACAAAGCCAAATTAGTGAATAAAATTATATCTCAAAATACCCAGAGTATCTTCTGCCGCTGATTCAAGTCTAATGCAATGAACAGCAAGCGCCTAAATTTGTTACATGTCTCAAAGCCTAGATTGGACCTATACAAAACATGTTTCGCCTATTCTGGTGCTCACTTATGGAATGATCTGCCTCCAGATCTGAAAACTCCAATGAGTCCCTACACATTTAACCGAAAACTCTTTCAATACTTAATCCATACCGACTATATGCCACCATAATTCATTTACTGGTATAATTGTTCAGTATAATTGTTCATTATAATTGTTTAACTATAATTGTTCACTATATATGTGTGTGCGTGTGGGAGCGAGAGAGAGAGAGAGAGAGAGAGAGAGAGGAGAGAGAGAGAGAGAAGAGAGAGAGAGAGAGAGAGAGAGAGAGAAAGTGGGTGTCAGTGAGAGGGAGAGAGTGAATGCGTGTGTGCGCACGTGCATGCGTGTGTGTGGAGAGAGTGATTGAGCGAGAAATGGTGGGGGAATGTGTCAGTGCATGCATTCGTACGTGTATGTGTGAGTGAGTGAGGGAGTGTATGCGTGCGTGCATGCGTTCATGTGTATGTATGTGTGAGAGAGTGTGATTGAGAGAGTGAGTGTGTGTATGAAGGATTGTGTGTTAGAGAGTGAGACAGTGGGAGAGTTGATGTGTTAGTGTGTGTGTGTGAGCGCGCGCATGCGTGTGAGTGTGTGTATATGAAAGAATACAAGAGAGAGAGAGAGAGAGAGAGAGAGAGAGAGAGAGAGAGAGAGAGAGAGAGAGAGCTGAGCAGATGCATGTCATGTAACACGCATGTTATGTAACACGCGAATCCATATGTTTGTGTATTCTCATGTCATATTATCAGTTAAATACCATTTGATTTTATCATGCATAATATAAACTCATGTTCATTACTGTAGTTTGAGTGAGTGAGTCAGTGAGTGTGAATGAGAGACAGAACGAGTGAGCGTGAGAGTGAATGAGTGAGTGGGAGAGTGAATGAGTGAGCGGGAGAGTGAATGAGTGAACAGGAAAGTGAATGAGTGAGCGGGAGAGTGAATGAGTGAGCGTGAGAGTGAATGAGCGGGAGAGTGAATGAGCGGGAGAGTGAATGAATGAGCGGAAGAGTGAATGTGTGAGCGTGAGAGTGAATGTTTGTGTGTGTGTGTGTGTGTGTGTGTGAGAGAGAGAGAGAGAGAGAGAGAGAGAGAGAGAGAGAGAGAGAGAGAGAGAGAGAGAGAGAGAGAGAGAGAGAGAGAGCATCACTATTTTTACGTCACATACATTTTATGTACACATTTTTCTCCATGTTTAACATTTTTATGAGACTGCTCATGACAAGTGTCAGTGTATGTGTGTGAGTAAATAAAGTGTGGGAGTTTGTTCATACTAGTTTCAATACTAACGTGAGACATTTTGTATGTGTCTAGATGTGAGGAAGTGTGAGTGTATGTTGAGGATGTGTGTGAGTGTGGGGATATGTGTGAGTGTGGGGATATGTGTGGGTGGGGGTGTGTGGGTGGGGGTATGCATTTGGATGGGTTGGGGTGTGTGGGTTTTGGTGGGTAGTGGTATTTGTGGGTGTTGGTGGGATGTGTGGATGGATGTGTGGAGGTGAAAGTAGGGGTGTTGGAATGGGTGTGGGGGATGTGTGTATGGGTGGAGGATATGTGTATGGGACAGATGCAGGGGATGTGTGTTTATGTGGGTGGAGATGTGTGGATGGTTTGAGGAAGTATGTGTGGGAGGCCGGGTTGTGCGGGTAGGGGATTGTGTTGGGTGGATTTGGGATGGAAGGGCGGGTGGGGAGAAGTGTATGTTGTGTGGGTTTGAGATATGTGTGCGGTGTGTTGGTATGGGATGTGTGAATGATGTGTGGGTGGAGGGTATGTTTGTGGTGGTATGGGTGGAGGATAGTGTGTGGTGTGGTGGATGGGTGTGGGGAATGTGCGTATGGGTGGGGTATATGTGTGGGTGAGCAGGGGATTGTGGTTGGGGGAAGTATGTGGGGAGATGTGTGTGTGTGTGGATGGGGAATGTGTGGGTGGGTGTGTGTGAGTGGCTTAGGGATGTGTAGGTGGGTGAGGGAGTTGTATGTGTCAGGGTGGGATGTGTGAGTGGGTGGAGGATGTGTGTGGGGGTAGAGGTATTGTGATCGAGAGATGTTTGGTTGGGAGTGGGTGGGGGTGTGTGGGTGCGTAGTGAAGAATGTATGCGTGAGTGAGTGTGTGTTGGTGGACGGGTAGGGAATGCGTGTGTGGGTGGGGAGAGGTGTGTGGTGTGTTGGTTGGTGATATTGTGTGGGTGAGGTATGTGTGTGTGTGTGTGTGTGGGGATTTTTGTGGTGTGTGAGTGGGGGTATGTGGGGTGGATGGGTAAGGGTATCTGTGTGGGTGTGGGTGGGAATATTGTGTGGTATCTTGGTGAGGGATATGTGTGTGGTGTGTAAGTGGGGATGTGTTGTTGAGGGATATGTGTGTGTGTGGTGGATGGGTTGGGAATAGTGCGTGGTAGGGGGTGTATGTGATGTGCGGGTTGGGGATTGTGTGGTGGGGGATTAGGTTAAGGCATGTGTGGGTGGGTGGAAGTTGTATGTGTGGGTGGTGGGGTGTGTGTGAGTGGATTGGGGATGTATGGGTGGTTAGGGAGATGTGTGGGGGGGGGGGTGGGGACATGTCAGTTGGTGGGGATGTGTGTATGGTTTGGGGATGTGTGAGTGGATGTGCGATGTGTGGGTTGGTGGGGGATTGTGTGTGTGGGTAGGGAATATGTTGTCGATGGAGATATGGGTGGGTAGAGGATGTGTGGGGTAGGATGTGGATGGGCGTGGGATGTGTGGGTTGGTGGGGGAATGTTTGTGGGTGGCGAGTGTGTTTTGGTTGGGGGATCAGGTGAGGGCAGTGTGTGTGGGTGGGGGGTGTGCGGGAGGGGGATGGGTCGGTTGGTGGGGTATGTATGTGTCCCTTGGTGCGCGTGTATGTGGGTAGGTGGGGGTGTGTATGTGTCCCTTGGTGCGCGTGTGTGTGGGTAGGTAGGGGTGTTGTGTGGGTGGGGTGATGTATGGATAGGTGCGAGATTGCCCTCATAACATGGTAATTAGCCTTGTTTATGT
Source organism: Cepaea nemoralis (assembly GCA_014155875.1). Classification (NCBI taxonomy): domain Eukaryota; kingdom Metazoa; phylum Mollusca; class Gastropoda; order Stylommatophora; family Helicidae; genus Cepaea; species Cepaea nemoralis. Next base: position 210,795 of record JACEFZ010004311.1, read on the forward strand.
TTACAACATTCATTTCACAATGTTTATTTTTCTTCCTATGTAAATGTATAATGCTCTTGATGAACGAAAGACGAGTGATTGGAAGGGCCAAATGTAAGACGGGCCTGCGCGCCCAATTTGTGACCCTAATAAAGTTTATTTGATTTGATTTGATTTGATTTGGTACGCTTTGTTGTGGGTGTTATCGTGTAATATATGTTGACGATGTTCTCTCGTTAGAAATAACGTACTTATCCTCGCCTGTCCCGCTCCGTGGGGAAAGTTTAAGGACGCCCACGTCTGTCCAGCTCTGTGGCGACGGTTTTACGGACACATTTCGTTATACCGCAAACAGCGTTCGAAACAAAGCTGTTGACGAATTAGCAGCAGGCTGCCTTGCGTTGGGTTTTATAAAATAGTATGAGTGCCGGTCGTTCAGAAAGCAATGGAAAACTGCTGAAAGCAAACTTGCCAAGAGATCACAAACAGTAAAAAGCTCTTGGGGTAGACTGCGATGTCGTGTAAAGGATATGCAACTAACTTTATCCTCACCGGTGGCCTAATGGTTAATGAAACGCAGTTTACCAAAACCTTGTCATACTGGATCGATTTCAATATTTGCCTAAGACATATTAAAGTAGATACTCTGTGTGCTGATTTCGAGAGCATGAGGCGTTGGCCGTTCAAAAAGCAATGGCATACTTATTTATTCATTCATTTATTCATTCATTCATTCAGTAACATGCCCTTTGCAGAGCCTCGCTCCCATAAAAACCTTCCGGAAAACTTCTCGATCATAAGCAAGATGTCCCGCGTCCGATACACCCATCTGGAGATCATCCGCACGTCCTGCACCCATAATGGCATCCTTTTTTTTTAAAGTTGCGTATCCTTTTTGGGACGTTGCAGTCAACACCAGCATTCTCCAGCTGTTGTTGATGTACTTGGCAAGTGTTACGTTCAGTAGTTTTTCATTGCTTTCTGAACGAACGGCTCCCATACCAGCACGTTATACCACAACGCGACACGGTCTGCTGCACAAATCGATCGCATCTGAGCTTCGAACGCCTGATACCCGGCTCAAGAACCGCGTTCACAAGCCTTTAGCCACAGAGCCGGCTTACTCTAAATACTCTCTGTGCTGATTTTGAGTGCATGAGGCTTTGGCCGTTCAGAAAGCAATGGCATACTCATTTATTTATTCATTCATTCAGTAGCATGTCCTTTGCAGAACCTCGCTCCCATAATAATCTTCCAGAAAACCTCTCGATCATAAGCAAGATGTCCCGCGTCCGGATTTCTAGAAATGGCTTACTACTGAACGTAAAATGCCTAGAAAATAAAAACAGCCAATGCATTCTGGGGTTTAGTGCAACTTGTCAAGGAAATGTGAACAACTTGTTATACAGTTGACATTAACCATTACGAGAACGCTAACATTGATGATTGTTCCATTGTGGCTATACACCATTTAGATCTGCCCTCTCATCTGGGCTGGTGGCTCAGTCGTACACATTGCGTCTCAAGGAGCTCGTTATTACACGAAAGATCATCTATGGATCAGTTATGAGGATATCATAAGTGTCAGTCAGAAGGTACGAACTCTGTTGTGATAGTCCTTAAATAGAAAAAAGTTAGTTGCATATTCTGTATAGGACGTTGCTGTCAACACCAGCAATTTTGTGCTGTTGTGATCTCTTGGCAAGTTTACGTTCAGCAGTTTACCA
>JACEFZ010004311.1:215000-295000 GCA_014155875.1 Cepaea nemoralis
TCGCATTTCTCTTAATTTAGTATGTAATTTAATGTCATGGTATGTTTTTTCTTCACGTTAGTCGCAATGTCCTTCATTTAAATGACCATTTAACATCGTTTGCTGGTCGCTGTTTCACTTCATTTGAACGATAGCTTGACGTCATTGTATGAGCTTGTCACTGTTTAGTGCCACATTCCTCTTCATTTAGTAGGCTCGTCAAAGTCATCGTATTAGTTTGTCTGTGAAAGTGTTTCCAGTTCCAGCAGCGCCAAGCTTGTTAATTAATTACTCAATGATCACTACATTGTCGTAGTACATCTTTATGTGCAAATCATGCTTATGATGTTGGCAATCATGCTTGCACATCATATTAATGATTGCTACCTATCCTTTACCATATAGATGCGTCTCTATTCACACATGTCAGACTGTTCAGCATTGTCTCTTTAGCTTTCATTTTCCTCGCTTTCCATCGAACCTCTCTGTTATAATATTTTTCATGTACCACTTCTAAGGACATTTTCATTGTATCTTTCCAGTTATCACGATATTCTCCAATGCCTCCCTTTTCATGACCAATCGATACTTTTTGTCTCTTTCTTGTTATTCCCATAGACCTGTTTTATAAGGAAAACAGGACTGGGAGGAATTACCTTCTGGACACTTGACCTCGATGATTTCACTGGTGAGGGATGCTGGCATGGGAAATACCCGCTCATTAGAACAGCTGTAAACCTCATGACGTATACACAGCCATACATTTGTACCACGTAAGTTATAACATCAACTAATGGTCAGTAGTGCAAGCAAAAGACACGGAATGTGATTTTAAATGCAAGCTTTATATAAGAATAATGTAAATTCATTGCATGAAAACGAGAACAAATATTAAAGAAGACATGTTGTTAAGACAAATAATACTGGGAAAAATGAAATATATCGGCATATGTTAAGACACTTAAGTCTGGAAAATATAATGTGGAGAGAGGTGTTCTTAGCAAACGGAGAAGTAGAAGGCCACGAGGTTGATGAATTCAAGATGTGGTAGATAGTTTACTCATGGGATAGGCCTTTTGACTAATATCAGAGAAAAATGTCGGGACACTGTTCTGGCGGCGAAATTCTACACAGGACAAGCCACTGACAGATGATGACGTAAAATGTGACGTTTTTTGTACTTTTTTTTTAAATTTTTACTCGCTCGCTTTGAACTCACGTGTAATCCATACACTCTACTTCTATTAGTGCTAGGCTGAATTAAGCGTCTAAATTAGATTTCCCTATTATCAGTGTCCCTTGCGATCAGGCGAAATCCACTCCGACTTCAGGGGTACTTGTATTTTACGTCCCTAAGTCTAGGACGAGAAGTCAACATTTTAGTCCAACTAAACCACCTACCTCAGCATCAACACACTGGATGTATAAGATCGAGCGGTCTTATCCATTCGGGAATGCTGACCTCCAAAATTTGATGTAAATGTGGGGGGTAAAAACTCCGCCGTGGAGCAGGCACGACAGGAGGTTTCTGATCGTCAGAGGTTTTCCTCCTACCCGGAAGCGCATCGACCGATTATCTTCTTTACACGCTCTGGTGTAGGGCTCGCCTGTGTCATGACTCCGGGCGTCTTATTCCTACCATGAGTTAGAACCATGTATCGAGACGTTTTGTCTTTGTTTGTTGTGTTGTCTTTGGGTTGTTTTCGTGTTTTTCACATACCTGCGAAAAGTGACTGCTCCCAAGCCACCCCTCCTTCAGGGAAGAAAGCCATGTGCACCTAGTGCTTCGTGCCCTCACACATCGCCTAGCAGCTGTGGCCGTGGGAAGCCAGTTTATTCCCTGGCCATGTACCTTTGTTGCTTCTTCGCTGGTATTTCGATATCCATCGGCGTTCGTCTTCGTTTCCAAATTTCTTTCTTCGTACCTCGTTCATGGCTTATATATATATATATATATATATATATATATATATATATATATATATATATATATATATATATATATATATATGTATATATATATATCCATCATGTGCCATGCCGATAAGCGTTGACGGTCATGTTTTGTCATCTCACTCGATATCACCAGAGTAGTGGATAAGCTCCATGTTCCTGTTTCGACGATGCCACGTGGCAAAGCCATCCAGCTATATACTTCTCGGTCTTCCCCTTGGTCTCTTCCCTTCGATCTTGCTAGTTGTCACCAAGTTCTCCAATTCATTTCTTCTCATAACATGCCCAAACAATGTTGACTGTATACGTCTAATATCTCTAATCAGTTTACGATCTTTATTTGTTTCTTGAAGGACTTGTTCGTTGATTTTTCTGCCTGTCAATGATATTCTTTGCATTTTCCTTAGAAACCACATTTCCACAGCCATCAGATGTTTTTCAGCTCGTCGGCTCATTGTCCACGCTTCACATCCATACATTAGTACAGGTTCTATGTAGCACTTCAACGTTTTTGTTTCTCATTGCAATTGAAATCATTTTATTGGTCAGTATGTTTTTCACCTTGCAAAAGGCTACCTTCGCAATGGCAATTCTTGTTCTAATCTCTTCAAGGCATCTCCCATCAGATGTTAAATATTTAGGGAGAGAAAGAGAGAGAGAGAGAGAGAGAGAGAGAAAGAGAGAGAGAGAGAGAGAGAGAGAGAGAGAGAGAGAGAGAGAGAGAGAGAGAGAGAGAGAGAGAGAGAGAGAGAGAGAGAGTTATACACAGATTTGTTATGTTGAAAACATCCACTTTTGCACAGCGTATAACATTTTAACTAGATCACTTCTATCTCATGATCAAAATTATTTCTTTTCTAGAGATAACCCAACAAAGTACGTAGATGTTCCACCTCCCGCGAATCTAAATCAGAAAATATCAACCAAGAAAGGTAAACATGATTTTGCTTACACACGGGATTGATTTGTTAGCTTTCATTTTGCGCACACATTATTTATTTCGAATCAGATAGTTACTTCTATAAGTAAGTAAATACAAAACTATTCCACACCTTAAGATTTATTTAACGCATATTGATAGACCGGTAGAATAAGTAGACCAATCAGAGTTCGGGATAATGTGGTCAATATCACTTCGACTGCCTTTGCAATCCCAAATCATTCCGTGGTTCGAATGCCAAGCTGGGTCGACCTGGAAGCCCTGTTACTAAGAAACATATATGTCTGGATGCGAATTCGAATCCAAGACCACTGGGCCGGTGGTGATACCAAATGAACTGTTAGTCCAGAACACTAAATATACGAGAATAATGTCAAATAAAGTATTCCAGAACACTAAATATACAAGAATAATGTTAAAGTAAGTATTAGTCAAGAAAACGAAATATACGAGAATAATGTTAAATTAAGTATTAGTCAAGAAAACGAAATATACGAGAATAATGTTAAATTAAGTATTAGTCAAGAAAACAAAATATACGAGAATAAACAAAATTTACGAGAATAATGACAGGAGAATTTTTAATTAAGAAATGGAATATAGGAAATAATGTCAAATGACGTGTTAACAAAGAAAAAAATATACAGATGGGAATCGTGTTTAATGAGATGTAAATACAGACATCGAGAAGGGCAAAATTGGTAAAAGAAGACGGGAACGCAAACATGTATGTATCCAATATTATTAATGGCAAAAGCTTGACGCTCTCTTTTTACACAGGGTATAGTTCACTCTGTACACAATATCTACTTTACTTTGCAGCTAATAAACATTTCACTTTACACACATGATCTAGTTGACTTTGTTCACAATTTGTATTTTTATTACACAAAATATAAAGTTTAATTTACACAAGACATCTAGTTTAGTTTGTACACATTATGTATTTTACGTTCCACAAAACATATGGTTTACGTTGCACATACTACAGCTTAGTTTGGTTAGGAAAGTATCACGTGTTTTGCACCTGGATATCTTCATACGTGCTCCAGTCGCTTCCTATACATTTGATAACGAAACAATGTCTACAGAATACGAACTCCTGTTTGCTAGTAATATCACAAGTTCATTCTGGAATGAAAACTAACACAGAGTATTAGCAGTGTGGCTAATAGAAAGTATAAGACGGAGTACCATAAAATTATCTGAGAAGTAAAGACGGCAGCTGTGATATTGACAACACCACCCAACTAGTACTCTTGGGCTAAAAATATGGAGCTAGAACCAGATACATTACTTATCTTCAAACGTGGCACCTAGCTTCGACTATGCATCTCTAAGGTTAAACCAGTACTTCTGTCTGGATCATAAAAATGGGGAACGATTCAACCGATTACAAATAAACTCAAAGCAATGTTTTCCGTTACTAAATTTAATCATACCAGTCACAAACAATATGTTGCACGATTGCCTGAGGTATTTTGTCATGAGTGCACTTTATTTATATATTATGTGCAGTTAATAATGAAGATTAATTTAGCTGAAAAAATTAAAACCCATAGTCACAAGTATTGTTCGTAATAGGAGCATCTGTTATCCCCACGATAATTTCAAATTTAACAAAATCTCTTTCTGTTCAGTCAGTTTTTCTATTAAACAAAACATGAAGCAAATTAGCAAGAAGATACCGAAGTATGTAAGAAAAAGTGTACATACACATAAGGATTGCTACAGGACGTCGCAGTCAACCCCAGCAGTGTTTGCTTTTTGTGATTAACTAGGCAATTTTTGCGTTCAGTAATATTCCAACGCTTTCTAAACGACCGTCGATCATTCCATCCAAATCAACTGATTTCGAACCCTCGTCCCTAAGCCACAACTCCGACATGGTTACAGTCCCCTAAATAGTCTAATCAGAGATGTACTATCGTCTCCACAGACCGGGCTGTTATCGTATGCCAGTACACAAACTGGGCACAATTCAGGCAAGGTAAAGGACGATTTCTGCCTGAGAACATTAATCCCTACTATTGCACACATATAGTGTACGCCTATGCGGTGATCAAAAAACTCAAAATCGCTCCATTTCTCGAGAATGACGAGTCCAAGCCTTGGATGGAAGGAATGTAAGTTGCTGTGTTTGTGTACCACATGCTATTTTCTGTTCTGCATCCATATAATCTTCACCATCATCATCATCATCATCATCATCATCATCATCGTCTTTTTCTTGTTTTTGTCCTTCTTGTTCTTCTTCTTCTTCTTCTTCTTCCCCTAACTCCTCCTCTTCTGACTTTTCGTCTTCTTCTTCTTCTTCTTCTTCTTCTTCTTCTTCTTCTTCTTCTCATACTGCTTCTTTCTTTCTGTCTGTCTGTCTGTCTGTCTGTCTGTCTGTCTGTCTTACTTTCTATTCAGCATACTTATCTCTTTCTTCTTCCTCTCCTCCTCATTCATCGTCTTCTATTTAATAATATTAGTTTTGATCTTGCCATTCAACTTGACATCTTGAGTAAATGTTTCCAAATACCAAGTATCATCATCATGTGTTATCTAGAAAAGCGTGGGCAATAATTGTTCGCCATTGTACATGAACACTGGCTTCGTGAATGTAGTATTCGTTCACGTCTCGATCGTGAAATGTAGCCAAGCCATGCTATGGAGATATTTAACTTGTTGACTTTATCTGGAATTTTTCAAATCTAAGTTTTCCAGTTGTCACTAAATGTTTAAGTTTCTTTGCTTCTATGATATGCCCAAAATCCATTCAATGGCTTCGTTTATTGTTAATATTAATTTTAAAATGTTCATCTACGTCTGCAAGTATTGACGAATTCACTTTTATTCCCAGCTTTAGTATTCTGCAAATGTTCTTGGAAAACCACATGTATAATGTAATTTTATGTTACTCGTCTTGTCAGCTTATTATTCACATTTCACATGTATACAATGTTATAGGCTCTAATTAGCATATTATCAGGTTTGTTCTCACAACAATTGACAACTCTGTATTGGTGTTTTCCACTTGTAAACAACTACGTTCACTTTTACCAATTTGAATTATTGAACAACACAGTTACAAAGAAAACAACAAATACCCCAAAACTTGTGAGGAAACGAATGACTGAAGACATCCTAAAACAAACGGACAAATGAAGAAACAACGAAAGTAGTCATGAAAACTATGAACATACATTTTTTTTTTAAAAAGGACCAAAAATAAAACGCGGATATAATAAATGATAATGAAGTAAGTAAATATCAGTATATCATGAGAGATGTAAGACAGGGAAGTGAAATGTCTCTATATCACTATTTTAATTATATAGTAAACATAAAATATAATTTAAAAAGAAAAAAAAACAACAATTTAAATAACAAGACAAAATAACAGTTATGAGATGAGACGCCGTAGTAAGACATAAAATAAATACTATAGGATAAACGTATAATACAATATTCATTACATACAGTGAACACACTCTTCAATATTTAACAGATTCTTTTATTCCACATCTCCAAGAAGAAAGAAATACTACACAGCACCGAGCCAAGTGTAATGGCAACATCTTAAGCACACGTATCAATTCAATTATCTTTGTAATTTTATAACATCGAAGGATGATGCCTTACAAAGATAACAACTTCATCTGTGTGATTATTCCACACAGTACTCATTAACACAAAGAAATGCAGCTTTACAGGATACGATTACGGAAAACACAGGACGTTGTGGCTACTAGCCTTCATCAGCAAATAAATACATAAGTAAAATACAGCATATAACCACGGGGAAGACACTAAGTGACTAAATTATTACACAAGAAAGGATTGAATAGAATAGACAGATGAAAAAACGAGAACATTAAATATAAATTAAAAACATTCACAACACTGTGCTACTGATCTCAGAATCCCAGGCTGTGGCACTCACTGTAGTCATTGTAGTGTATGTATGTTGTGTTTTGTGTATGCATTTATTTACTGGTGAAGACAGTCGCCTCAACGTCCTGTGCTTTCCGTAACTGTAGTCTGTAAAGTTGCATTACTTTGGATTGAGTTGTATTATTTACACTACCACAGTTTCACAGAAGTTCAACTAATTGTTTTCTTTCACACAGTATGGTAGAGTTTCATATGTATTGACGGGCGCCTTGTAATCGTTAGTATGTTACCCTGATCATGTCAAGAAGGGTAGGACGCCTGTCTCGCTACAAGAGGCAACGACTAGCCACCTATTACTACGTGCACCCAACCCTACAAAAGGTGATTGTCCTTACACTTCACAGACCCACAAATGTCCCTGTCTGCGACCTTGTTTTAATTTAATATTTATTGCTACATTAAGACACATTTTTAGCTGTTTTGTCGTATCATAAGGCTTAAACAACGTTTTTATTCCTCTGTCAGGTATGCCCGAGTGGTTAGGAGAAAGATGATCAACCCAGATCTGAAAGTGATTCTTGGAGTTGGAGGCGGACATGCAGGTTTAACAGCACTTCACGATGTTCTCAACGACAGCTCTAGCATGTCAGCATTTGTACAGTCAACTGTGCCGTTCTTAAGAGAGCGACAGTTTGATGGACTTGAAATAACATGGCAACAGCCAGCGGCTAACATGAGCTTCAGCTTCCTGTATCTGATCAAGGTGAAAACAGACTCTTTACAAGACTGTTGTGAATCCTGTTAGGTCGAGATGTGGTACACACACGAACATACATATACAGATTCACACGCACACACTCGTACACACGCACACACACACACGTATATATATATATATATATATATATATATATATATATATATATATATATATATATATATATATATGTGTGTGTGTGTGTGTGTGTGTGTGTTGTGTGTGAGTGTGTGTGCGCATACATACATGCGTGCGTATATGTGTTTGCATGCGAGTCTGTATATGGGTGTTCGTGTGTCTACATGTGTGAGTGTGTGTGAGTGTGTGTGTGTGGATGTGTGTGTCTGTGGCCAAGTCGTTACTGAAAAGCCGTGTCACACTTCCCCGACACACCGTGTCGAGGGCTCGATATCAGCCGCAGACGATTTGGGATCAGATCGCTGTGTGTTGATTTCGATGATATGGAGCGTCGACTTTTCATAACGCAATGGTAAATTATTGATATTAAAATTGTTGAGTAAATTACAATCAGAGAGTATATCGTGAGGTTGATGACAGCATCCTGTAAAGAACATTCACCTAAAGTGTAATGTTTACGTGTATATGTGTACTTGGGTATCTGTAATTCACAATAATGCAATAACACAAATAACAGACATAAAAACCAACTTGTCTCTTGGACTTCGGTTCCAATCTATCGACAATGACCTGTCTAAAATACGTGGAGGAAACATCACCAACGTTGTCCAAATCTCTCCCCGCCCGTATGTTATGGACTGAATCATGCCTCGTTACATCCTAACATCCCTCTATATAGATGTTAAGTTCCAGTTGCATGTCCTTCACAGGACGTAGCAGGACCCTAGCATTTTCGCTGTTCGTGATTCCTGGGCAAATTTTACGTTCAGTAGTTTGCCATTGCTTTCTGAACGACCGGCCCCTATACCTTTTTTCGAAAAAAGCAGCACTGCTGTGTTTCGAACCCGGGTATACGGGCTCACAAACCGCGTTCGCAAGCCCTTAGCCACAGAGACCGGTAAAAAATATACAGTTACAACTCTCATTACTCCAATCGCAATATCTTAATATTAATCCTTAGCTTATAACAAACTAGTGGTTGTTACAATGTAAAATCTAACAATACAATTTAATGTGAAATGGCTGGACAAGTATCAGTGTAGTCTAGCTACGGTATCTGCAAATATAATCATGACTAAGATGCTGGGCTATGGTGTCAGCCAAGGTGGTGTTGGACTTATCTTGAGACTTCGCTCACAGGTTGTCGACTCGGATGATGTTCACAGGCCAGTTGCTGATTCACACTCCGGCAATAGGCATGGAGTTCACGACCGGTACGTATTCGTTGCTGCTGGTTGATGGATCAATGGTACCAACAATAAAGGTGCAGAACTTCTGGAATGTATTCAGAGAGAACAGAACCGGTGAATGCTCATTTCGACACTCAGGATACACTCATTGCTCATCTCGCTCTCAGTTTCATATTCAGACACGACTAGCATCACAAGACTATCACTTCTGTCACAGTCACATTACTAGCGCTATGACGACACAATGACAAATGGCTAAAGTGCACAACTACTATTTTCCTTAGCCACATATTATCCATCTAATCAGACTCAGATGCACATGTATTCCAGTCTACAGATACTGATACAACAATGTATATTTCTCAGTCTGATCACACTCTACAACATTCTTACTATAATGTATTCACATATATTATAAATCACACCAATTACATTTAACACTATGAAGTGCACACAAGGAGCATGAATCCCATAGATTACATTTAACTATGGATCACGAACATCGATTATAAATCACACAGATTATATTTACTCGACAACGTATAATCCTAGATTATGAATCACAGATTACATCCACGTGACGAAGTACGGATATAGATTATGTATCCCACGAAGTACATACACTTGAAGTATGAACATATGAATCACACAGATTCTATCTATGCCCAAGAAGCAATATTCTAAATTATAATTCTGATTCACTCCAGACACACAAATTAAGTTCTACAAGAGGTTAAAGTATTAACATAGATGTAGAGGGTAGGCAGTGAAGGACTGCGTTAGCGCACGGATACTGATGTGAATGGAAGACCTGTCCCACGCTGTCATGAGGTGACCTCTGACACGCGTGGTTTCCAGTAGACTATGTGAAAGAATTAGGCACTCTTCCGAATTCCGGTCCCAAATAGTTCCGCAGTGAATAGGTCAGGGGTTAAGGGTTAGGGTTAGTTGTTAACTAAACACTGACCCTAACCCTTACCCCTGACCTATTCACTGCGGATCTATTTGGGACCGCAATTCGGAAGAGTGCCTTATATTCTTCACAGATGATATATTATTTTAATATATATTATATTAGCCCCTAGTTAAATATCAAGCTTCATCGTCTGATCATTCTTCGATAGTCCAGTGCCCGCCTGCTAGATTTCGCCATTGTGTGTGTCGCCGTTCCCTTCATTATTCATTCCTCTGTTTAGTATAAGCGGCGTCTCCATTATTTATATATTTATTCCAATTGTAGTTAGCGATTCCTGATTTCTACTATTAATTATCGTATATTTTCACCACTGAATCTACACAACACAAACCGGTAAATATATAATATAATACATGTGAAATCGTACTAATTAAAACAACGTACCTTCTAAATGTTTTGTGATCACACCTGTCAACAGGGGAACAGTGGCCACTAGAGCTGATTAATTTCTAGATATTTGTGGTAGTCAAATATATCTCAAATTGTTTCTTTCGAACCTATGGCTTAATACAGCCGGATAGTGCTTTTCTTTTTAGTTACCGAGTATTGTACGGTAGTTTATGGCTCTCCTGTGTCCTGCCCGCATCAGGTTTTTGGTGAAAATTAACGATCTGCCGGCTGACGTCAACTGGCCAGGCAGATTCTCGTGTGGCCACAATGTTTGCAGGCCAAACTGAGTATGTTACTCAGCCAAACCTGCGCTGGTGCCGTATACACAAACAACAAATGTTCCTATACTATAATGTATTATATATATAGTTAAAGAAACATAGAATATGTACTAGGTTTACAGGAGACTAACTCCTTGCCCAATATACATGAATATCTATATAAACATAGGAACATAGGAAAAGATCGTTTTTCTAGATATATATAAAATGAAAATACAATCTTAACCGTCATTTTAGCAAAACTAGAGGGGAAACCGTTTTTTATTTCACAGGCCGGTCTTTACAGAGAGAGAGAGAGAGAGAGAGAGAGAGAGAGAGAGAGAGAGGGGGGGGGGTGGGGGGGGGGGGGGGGGATGGGGAATAGCACGATGTTAATAAAAGGGAAGTACACAGATAGAGAATAGGTAATGACAGACATGTGAGCATAGAAAGTATTTTTTTAAATGTTTGGTTGTTTCTTAACAAGGGGGAAGGTGTGAGTGTTTAAACAAAACCGTTTTGGACATTGATTCCGTACGAAGAAAGTGACAGCAACTGAATATGTGACGGGTTTCTAGAGTCTTCCGATCTCTTTCATCGATGGTGCAAGGTTTATTTGCCGCGGCCATTATATCAGTTAAGTTGCAATGACCCTCACTGTAGAATTAAACATGAGCACTCTCATGTAACTTTACAATGAATAAATTACCAAACAACGAGAGGTAGACGGTAAGATTTACAAGAACACGATCAAGAGTAACAAATAGGACGTTGCGGCCAAAGCCTTCCTCGGCACACAAATAATACGCATACACTTATACAACTACATGAAAAACACTATAAATACACACACACACACACACACACACACACACACACACACACACACACACACATTTACAGCGCGAATTGATCTTCTTCTTTTCGTTCATCCGGAGTGTTTTTTCAGATGTGATTGCGGTGTGTTTGTTATGCGCCCTTGGGCCGAAACCCTTAGGCCAACACATCGACTTTAGCGTGCTTTTTTGACCAGGTAGCATTCCTGGGAGACTCTCACTTTTGTGGTGCCATCTGCAACCATGCTGGCCAAGGTTGAACGGTCGAAGACAACGGTCATCCCTCAAAGGAAGGCAGGGACAGTCCATAGCATTTTCCGCCATCCAAGGTTGCTTCCATAGTTGCAGGGCCGACACATAACGCCCTGGATCTGGGCTCACCGAGGGAGATCGTCACGTCCTGCTCATGGCTGCTTTAAGTCCTCACTTCAATATATTGGTCATTTCGTTTCCCCGGGTCATTCCCGTACAAACCAGACAGGTTTGCAGACGTCATCCACTCAGGGAGTTTTCGGGCATGTGCTTGTCGTTGCGCCCATCAGAGCTTTTCCAGGCACAACAGACATTCGGAAAACTACCCAGTCAGAGCTGTTCCGAACAAGAGCGGCGTTCGGAAACTAGGTAGTCAGAGCTGTTCCTAGCACGAGAGACATTCGGACGAGACATTTCACTCGGACGTAATTGCGTAGTGTCAATTTTTAGTTTGCCACCCGTAGGACGACACTTCCGACTTCAGCGGGCATTTTTTAATGAGGTTAGCCTTCCTCTGGTTTCGAGGCACGTTGGACTGTTGTGATGTCGCTAACATCTCAGCTGGTCAAGATAGAACGATGAACGATGGTCGGCCCTCAAGTGAAGGCAAGGGCAGACCATGAGCATTCCCTCGCTCTCCAAGGAGGCTTCCATAATTGCAGAGCCGGCACATATTGCTCTGTGACTGGGCTCACCCGAGGAGTTGCCACGTCCTGCTCATGGCTGCTTTAGTTCCTCACTTCCATGTGTTGGGCAACTAGTTTGCCACTGATCGCTCAAGCACACACCAGGGACGGTCAGACTGCAAGCGACACCCACTCGGTAAGCTTTTGCTTTTGACTTCGGACCACGCAATAGGTTCGCTCGCCGTGAGTTCCATTTTGCGTCATTGTTCTTCCACTTTTGTCTACACTCTCTATGAGTTAGATACAGTTTTCGCAGCCATTTTCTTCGGCTGGGGCACTTTTTTGACTTTGTGTACTCGCTCACGAGGTAGGCTACTTGTGCTGCCGGCTCAGCACCTAAACTTCGTGCAGCGGTGAACGAGAAACGGCCTGGCCCTCTCATCCGGGAATCTCTCATATCCCCCAGCTGAGAGCCTTCGAACTTCTATCAGACCTGAGCATGTAGCTTGCTCAGTATCACACCTTTATTTTTCGAAAGGTGGCTATCAGCCCGGCTCTCAGGTCCGAGGGTTTGTGGCTTAGAGGCGTTCAGCCACAGCCCTCGACAGGGAGCCTTTAGTGTTTTGTCCGGACCAAGAACTTCTGCCTTCGTGCGACTGATTTAAATGTTAGACTGCTATCCTCAGTCTCACCTGCAGAGCAGCAGGTTGTGTCTCTCTTAGTCTGGTCCCTATCCCATAAGCTGTCCGATATGTAGTTTTTTCCATCAGCAAGCAAATGGGGTCGATGGGACACGCAAGCTCCCCCACCACGTCAAGGTGGAGACACACCGGGGGAGGAATTGATCTGATCAGTCACATTCGCTACCGCCATGGGTTGTAGTTATTATGCCTTTTCTCAAAACACAGACTAATAAACTATCGACAAGTTGCCAATAAACTAACGACAAGCGCCAATGAATGTATGTATCCATTCATCGCAAGCCAGGCCTATAAGCGTGGGCGGTGATGTTTCTCAATCTCACTCGATCACCAGAGTCATGGATCAGTTCCATGTTTCTGTCTCGACCATGCCACGTGGCCAAGCCATCCAGTTATTTACTTCTCCTTCCTACCCTTGGTCTCTTCCCTTAGATCTTGCCGGTTGCCAACAAGTTCTTCAATTCATTTCTTCTCATAACATGTCCAATAAATTTTGACTGTCTACATCTTATGTCTCTAATCAGTTTACAATCTTCATTTGTTTCTTGAAGGACTTGTACATTGGTTTTTCTGCCTGTCCATGGTATTCTTTGCATGTTACTCAGAAAGCACATTTCCACAACCATCAGAGGATTTTCAGCTTGTCTGCGCATTGTCCACGCTTCACATCCATACAAAAGTATAGGTTCTATGTAGCACTTCAACAATCATTTTCTAGTTTCAGTTGAAATCATTTTATTGTTCAGTATGTTTTTCATCTTGCACAAGGCTAGCTTTGCAATGGCAATTCTTGTTCTAATATCTTAAATGATCTCCCAACTGACTGTTCCGAGATAACTGTACCGATTCACTTGTTTAAGAATATGCCCAATTACTTGTATAATACATTGTGGTATTTCCTTCTTCACAGTGACTATAATATGTGTCTTCTTACAATTCAATTCTAACCCTAGTTGTTTACTGTGTGCAACAACCACATCTACTAAATGTTGCAGATCCTGTTCATTGTCTGCAATCAAGACTGTATCATCTGCATATCTAATTTTATTGATGTACCGTCCCCCATGATGATTCCTTCCATTGCTTCTATATTTCTGAAAATACTTTCACTATACAGGGGAAACAGTTTTGGAGACATTAGACATCCCTGTCTCACACCTCATTTACTAGGCTGCTTTTGTCCTACTTCATTATCAATTCTTATGACAGCTTGTTGTTTCCAATATATGATTGTGTGCAAGTCTAATGTCTGTTCCATCAATCTGTATATCTTAAAGTATCCTTGTCATGTCGACACGTCTCGCTTTATCGAAGGCCTTTGTGTAGTCCAGTAAAGGAAGGATGTAAGTCTTTGTTTACTTCTATAGAAAGTGCGACTATTGTTCTCAGTACATACACAGCATTTACTGTCCCTTATCTTCTACAAACCCACATTGCTCTTCTCCTATTTCAGGTTGTATTATCTTCCTAACTCTTTGCATGATAATTCTTAGCAAAATCTTCGTGATGTGGCTCATTATACTGATTGTTCGATGTTGATCACATTCCAAGGCTACTGATTTCTTTGGGATTGCTGTAAATACTGCATTACATAACTCACGCGGTATATCTACAGTATCATATATATTGTATTTAACAATCTGGTAACTTTATCTATTCCATATTCTTCTAAAGAATTAATTATTTCTGTTGTGATGCTATCTGAACCGGGGGTCTTGCCAGTTTACATATGGTTAAGAGCATTCTTGACCGCCATCTTCAAAATTGATGATCCGTCATTATTATTTTGAATATCATACTGTTCTTCTCTGTCATCATCATGAAGCCTTTTCACATCATCTGACCATACATGTAACATCTGATCTTTTTCTGTTATGATTCTGTAGCCAGTCGTCCCTAGGGGGAAAGTGGAGTCAACAGGCACACTGTTTAAAACCCTTTTCCTTATTGTGGGCCTCTGCCGGACCTTTGTCTACATACCCCCTGTAAATCTTAGGTACCCTATCCCTCTCTTTCCTCTTCTTCTTCTTACCACTAAACAATACCCTTCATATTGTTTCAGAACATACCCACACAAGACTGTATTTTAACAAATGATAAAATAAAACATTTAATACAGAAATTGTCACGTGTGTGTGTGTGGACTGTTTGCGTGTGGAAATATGTTGTATTTTCTATGGTGTATGCGAGAATAGATTAGTGAGCTCAGGATCGTTCTTCATCATGTTAGGCCATGCCACATCACACCACAGTAAGTTCAGAACAGGTCTCACCGAATGAAGCGTCAATCCGGACAATGGTTGACTTCTTGGAGTTAATCATATATATAGTCTGGGTGACTGTTCTCCACTACTGAATATGGTATACCAAAGTCCACAAGTTCAGAACCCCCGATGTATTTAATGTGTCTATACCGATCCTGGAACCTAGGAATCTCGGCACTTCTCTCACACGACTCCCCAAGAAACAAACTGATGATGTCTGTTGGAGTAAGTTCCTCCTGTATGTTTGTACAAGTTTACTGAACAGGTTTCCTCACCATTATGCCTTCTCTATATAATAATGTTATTGTCCTGAGAAGTAATCACCATTATACCTTCTCTATATAATAATGTTATTGTTCTGAGAATTCATCACTGTTAATATGAATCCGCCTTTTCAGTACCTCAGTCACTGCCAACCAGCCCTTTTTATTTTAAACACTCTGGGCTTTGATGAGGTCATGATTGGTGGAACGGTGTCCCATTGCCGACACCATTTAACATAACTTCACTCAGTGTGGCTACTATTTTTCTTCCTCTCCCAGCTGTCCTTAATTTCTCCGGTACAGTAAAATATCACTCAGTGTGACTGGCTTTGTCTACACCTCGTAGTAATACTTCCTTTCTTTTATACCGTTGAACCTTATGCTAGTGTTCCGAGTTTGAATTCACAATTCACAACATGAAAAACAATGTCCCTTGTTTCCAGACAACATGGGGACACTGTGAATCCATTCTCCATTCGAATTGGAACACACAAACACTCCCGTTGTCTGTAATTCGTAAACAGACTGAACACAGATTCCGTCAACTCCCCCCAACCAAAATGTTGCACGAGTGACGTCACTCACGTGACCGGACTTCAATCAAGAAAGCACCGCCTCCCCCTTCTCCATTCTGCTGAGATCCGGGCAAACAGAATGCCGAATTTCTTTGATGCCGGGCAAATTAACCTGCCGCCAATTGTCTTTGATTGGGGGACTTCTCAGGGAATCCCGGTCGTGTTTGAAACTGGGAACATATTTCCCGACATCAAATAGTTGTGGCGCCTAGCGATAGCGGCTTTCAGGCCTTTCATCAATCTGGATCGAAATCCTTCAGTATTATGTGACAGATTCTTCCATCTTTTGTCTTTAGGCAACCTGCCGATGTTCGTGCTATTAGATTAGCAAGCTCCTGAATTGTGCATTGGTTTGATTTATCTCGAGCCATGCTTATTTAACCTCCTAACATAATGTATATATACTCATCTGGTTGTTTCCTAGTTGTGGACTGGATACTTGTGTGGCGGAATTTGCGAGTGAGATTATAACAAATTGGCTATACGGAAAATGTGGCTATGAAGATAAATTAAGGCTCAAGGCGCTGTAGGTGAATAACGGGTGTGGGAAGAAAAGGCGTCTGGGTGAATGAACAATAAAATAGAAAACAATTTTAGTTTATAATGCTGGCGGACCACTGAAATTGAGGATGTGAATAAAGAGTGGTGTGAGTAACAGAGATCGTGGGCATCATCAGTTATCCCCAGTGCAACAAAATGGGTGTTGAGGACATGGCTACGAGCGAACTGCTGGAGTAGCATTCCAAACTTTGAGGCGGGTACATGCAGGCATCATAGCCAAGACCACTGTTTGACAAAAGCTTCGGATAATACTTGGATCGGCTAGCAACGCTCGAACGCTGAGGTCCCAATCTGAGAACAAGAGTGAAACATGCACATTTAGTATTCTAATAATTCTCTCTTCTCGAACAGGAACTGAAGCGGGTGTTTGACATTGATTCAAGAAAGAATATGAAGAGACCCCTTCTTTTAACAGTGGCCCTGCCAGCCGGAAAGGAAACCATCGATGCGATATACGCATCTATTGTCACCGAACTTGCAAAGTGAGCTTCAGTTTCAAATGAGTGCACATCCTTACATACACACGAACACGTTCACGCGCACGCGTACACACACATAAAAGCGTACATACACAAACAGCATCATCATGTAGCGGGTTCTTAAGCAGAACGACTCCGTGGCAGAAGTGGTCAAGCCGTTTGACTCGGGCTTCGAAGGTTGTGGGTTCGATTCCTGGCCGTGTTCTTTGCTTCACGAGTGAAATGTTTCGGAGACTCCTGTGGGTCGTAGCTAGAGCTACGGAGTTCGTGCTTGGTGCGACGCTTTCCGCGCTGCGGAAAGAGACCGAGCCATATGAGATAAAACCCGGTGCAATGAAGTCGACCCTGTCGACTTTTAAGCGACTTTTTTAAGCAAAACGTCACTCTTATTTAGGGTCAACCGATTACATCTGTCTGTTCTAGTGCCTCATGTGCAAGGTGTGTGCAATGCATTGTGCCCACCTCTAACTATATATATATATACTTTTATGCCGTATGGCTCGGTCTCTTTCTGCAGGGCAGTCTACAAATACCGTAACTCCAGCGACGACCCCTTAGAATCTCCGAAAAAATTGCACCAGGCCTTCACATATTTTAGGTCACAAGACAATGATGATGGTTGTCAGTATTCTTTCTCTTCGTCTTTCCTTCCTAGATAATTACAGAAAATTCTTACGATTCCTGGTGGATGCAAATAAGAGCCGTAACAGTCGTATACATTAAAAATTCCTCGGTTGAGGATGGAACTCTCACCGTTTTCTTTGCAGACAAGCGCTCTTGTCGCCATGCCATCCCAGTTCCAGAACATATTAGTTACTATATCCATAGCAAACGTGGAATGCGGTGGATCTTTATTATCTTTCACAAGCCATGATGTTAGAGGCACACACATCTCTGTGCAGTTCGTGTCCTATTGTAATTCTGTCATGTCTCATTGTCATTCCGCCATGTCTCATTGTAATTATGTCATGTCTAATTGTTAGTCTACCATGTTAATTTGTAATTCTGCCATGACTGAATATAAATATGTCATTAATGTTTGTAATATGGCCATATCGCATTGTTATTCAGCCGTGTTTGATTGTTATCCTGCCATGTCTGATTGTTATTCTGGCTTGCATGATTACTATTCAGACAGGTCTGATTGTTACACTGCCATGACTGATTGTTACAGCAAATCAATTGGGGGAACCTTCTTCATTCTTCGTCCAACTTCATATCACCTTCAGGCCCTGTGGCGATGGGCGAGCGGTGAAGCGGCTGGCGTGGGTACGCTGGCAGCCGTAGTTGCAGACCTGCACACAGGCGGCTCAGGCCATATGGTCGTCTTCTACTGACCGGAGTAGCAGTGGGATTCGGCAGCCCCCTGAGTGACTAAGTAGCCCTCTATAGGAAAGCACTGCTCACCTCCATAGCATGAGAAAGAGGCTAGAAAAGGTGTCCTTAACATTTTATGCTCCATCATTACCTAACCAGCTTGCCGCGGTTGGTGGGTACTCTTTACTGCGGTCGACATACAAACAAATTAAAAACAGGTAAAGCTAAAAGAGCTAACCATATTCCCTTAACAATCTGAACTTGGAATGTACGCACCCTACTTGATAGAGACGGCTCATCAGGCCCAGAGAGACGAGCAGAACTGATTGGGAGAGAGATGGGCAGGTACAACATCGACATTGCAGCCTTGAGCGAGACACGACTTGCAGAAGAAGTCGAAATCTGTGAAGTAGGTGCCGGCTACACATTCTTCTGGGGTGGAAGGGAAAGCGAGAGAAGACGTCAATCCGGTGTGGGATTTGCCATTAAGTCGGCCCTGGTTGGCAAACAAGCTGAATTTCCGAAGACTATAAATGACAGGCTTATGATTATTAAGTTACCCGTGCTGAAAGGAAAGAAGCATGCAAGAATCATCGTGAGTGTCTACGCACCAACCACGACAAATGAAGATGACGTCAAAAACAAGTTCTATGAAGACCTGCGCAACGTATTAACATCTGTTTAATGGAAGCTAAATTTAATAGCACATACTAAAACAAGTCTAGACGTCCACATAAAATGTGATGTGTGGGTCTATTTACTTTATAAAACGAAGTGACAATTCGCAACAGAATTGCGAATAGTGAAAAATTATATTCACAGTAGAAGTAGGTCACGTGATTATTCCTATGCATGTGGCTATATTATAATTTTTCGTTGACGTATTAACGTGCAATCAGTAGCGTGGTGGTAAGTGTCTCCGCCTATCACGCGGGAACGCTGTTCGATTCCCCGCTAATGAAGAAATTTTATTTATTTATTTATTTATTTTTTTTTTCATTTTCAACAATTACATAAAAATATTAAACACTAGAAACTAAAATATAGAACTGCGAAACTCGAAGCTTGTGAATAAAGTGTGCCCTATGGATCTGCAGAAGCTGCCGGAGGAGCGGGGGGGGGGGGCAGCCCATAGGCATCGACGAAGTGATCAAGTGTCGGAATAGATAGATCCAATGTATGTCTGTGTTTAAAGTGAATTTTATTTGCCAACTGAAACATCGCCCCAAATTAACCACCTTCATACTGGCTCAAACTAAAATTGTCTAGTGAGCAGACGCTGTGACATGTTTGTTACTTCCCGCAATTCTATTGCGAATATAATTTTTCTCTACTCGCAATTCTGTTGCGAATAGAGTCTCCCTTATAAAATGAAGGGTGAGAGGTACAGAACCGCGAAGTATGAAAGGATTAACAATATCTAGTAATCGGTTCTTGTATTAACACGATATTGAAATAATCTTAATTCCCCCCCCCCCCCCCCCGAAACCCTAAAATTGCCCCCCCCCCCCCCCCGAATTCCGCACCGGTTGAGAACCACTGTTCTAGAGCCTACACTGATCACCGGCTTCTTCGAGGTTAAAATTAACTAGGTTACCATATAGCTCCGCGAAGCCCTGTGAAGCCCCGCCTGCTGGGAGTTTCCTTTCCGCGAAGAGACGGCTATTGGGTTTCGCGACAGTATGCAAATGGTTTTATTTGGTTTGCACTGGTCAATATTGTCAACCCTCTTTCTTCAGCTTGACGGACTTCCTCTCAATCATGACTTACAACTTCCATGGCTACTGGGATCAGTTCACTGGTCACAACGCTCCCCTATACCCGCATCCTCGGGATTACGGTTCGAACAGACAGCTGAATGTGGTAAATCATTAACACTGAACCTGTGTATGCGTTTTTGTTATTGTTGTTATGATTGTATTCTCGTGATTTTGTTCTATTGTTATTGAAAACCGTCATCAATAGTTCACTCTAATGTAAATTGATAATGTTGTGTCGTCCAAGGTTAGCATCATAAGTGATGTATGAATGAAACAATGAATGCTTGCTTGCTTGCTTGCGTTCGATGGCTTGAGCTCCAACGCGAAGTCCTGTATGTCGGATGAAGGCATCCTGTTGTCCAACATCAGTGTGATGTCATACAGGACCTGAGTTTTGCGTGAGTATCTGTTGTCCCATGTCTGGCTTATTGGTGTGCAGACTGGTGGTTCCTCGCCGTACAGGCAGACACTCTCCGACTTCGGAGGAATCGGCGATCCTACTGACTTTAGCCAGGACCCCGAAGAGACCTGTTGCCCAGGACGCTCGACGAGGACGCGTCAATAGGTCTTGGCCAGTATATAGCCCAGCCCTGGTGCCTTGGAAACACCTCTGCGCCCCAAACAATGAATGAAAGGAAAGAGATAAGAAGGGCAGAATGTCAGACGAAGTGCCAAGTTCTTAATCCTTTGAAAATAGTTCGTTCATTCGCTCATTCTAGTTCTAGTGACCATATGAGACAAGGAACACATATTTCGAGTTTGTCCATGGGAATTCGAAGCGAAGATTGCAAGATGAAGGCGATGATGGTATATCGTTAGTATAGGTAATTACTATGACTTGGAGCGCGCTGTGTGCAATCCTTGAGAAGGCATCACAGCGGAGATCGTGGCTGTGTAGAGTATGGCCAAAGTTGGTCCGCAAGGAGGTGAAACAAGGTAGTTAGTTTAGTCGATGGATCAACATCACGGCACACGGGTGTAACCCATAAGTGCTCCGTTCTCCTCCGGACTCAAACCTGAGCCTGGAGAAACTCAGCTCAGTGCACGAACTCCGTAGCACGGCCAGGATCCTGAAATACTTTGGGTAGATTTTTGACTCGAAATTTTGCCCATGCAGCGCCTTAGGCTACTCTTTTTCGATGTCCAACTGCCAAGGGATTTTTTTACGTGCGCAACAATTCACACGGGCGTCCGATCTTACTACCCAGGGACCAGGGGACATTTTATTACTAGAAGTCCACGTGGAAAAAAAAATTCCAGGTCCTCACCGGAGCTTGAACCCGGGACCTCCAGCGCTCGAGGCGGACACCATACCTCGAGACCACGGAGCTCCCTCAATTGATTAAAACATACAATATGTAACCAATGTTACATATTTATTTCTGAATGCGAAAACCGTTAATCTAAACTAATTATATACTTTACATAATAGCATATCAACTAGAATTTTAGATAGAAAATGAAGGCATTGAAAACGTCCCAAACCTTGAATGTGCTGGCTCCAGTATCAAGGAGTATTGCCTGCCGGTCCCGTGATCATTGGTTCGAATCCTAATTGTGACTTATTTTTAAAAGGGGCCATAAAGTCTGAAGTCAACCCAAACTAAAAAAGGATCAGAAAATCACTTGCGAAGTAAAGGCGGTGGTGTTTTGTGGATCACCTTATCCACTAAGTGACGACAGTTTATAACGTATATGTATAACACCATATCACCAATGTTCCTAAAGGCGTACAAAAGAATCGTCTACTAACTTTACTTACACCATCAACAACATGTCAGGTTGTAATAGAGACGCGTGAAGAACGCTGGCACAGCAATGCAGAGGTTAAACGGTAATAAGTGCCTTCGGCACAACACTAAAGATCAAATTAAATTAACATTCTCGGAGAATATGTTCTTCTTTGGCATGTGTAATGTTAGAATATGTTCCTTTACTATTCTTTGTTGACATTACCTATACATAACAATTCAGCAGTACAGCGGAGAAGAGTATATTCAAATTATAAAAAAAAAAAAAACAAGGAATTGGAGGACAAAGCGGAGAA
Organism: Cepaea nemoralis; assembly: GCA_014155875.1. Lineage (NCBI taxonomy): Eukaryota > Metazoa > Mollusca > Gastropoda > Stylommatophora > Helicidae > Cepaea > Cepaea nemoralis. Next base: position 237,147 of record JACEFZ010004311.1, read on the forward strand.
GCTGACGGGTAAAACAAAAGAGGTAGACGAAGACGGGAAGGAGAACGAAGAAGCAGAAAATAACAAAGAAGAAAAAAAAAACTGTTTTATCATTTATTCCAGGTATCATAATAAATTATATATTTTTTTCTAATTTGCTTACGGTTCATGATTCTACATTTTAAAATACTAGTGTGTACACTACTAGATTGACACAAACTCACCGACAAGCAAGTGGGTTGTCAAGCGTATCCAAGTGGAGCTATCAGACGAAGAAATCATGAAGCTTCGAGAAGAGAATCTAAACATCCGATTCTTGAAGGCGGAGCGGCTCCTCACCTACTCCAAGATTCCCACAACCTTGGCGGTGGTGACGACAGAGGGCAGCGAGATGCCGATCACAGTATCAATCAACAAGAGAACGCAGCAGCCAGAGAGATTCATCCCAAGGATCACCCAATGTTCCAGATGTCAGAGGGCCGGCCACAGCAGAGCAGCATGTCGCAGTAAGACGGAAATCTGCCGGTACTGCGCCGATCACCACGCCTTCAAGGAGTGTCCGCTGGCTAAGCTGGACACGGACTTCAGAACACAAAACAACAAACGAAAGTGCGCCAACTGCCTGGGCAAGCATGGAGGTAGATACTTGGGCTGTCCTTACCTGCAACGACACAGAGACGCCTTAAAGATCGCAATTACCACAAAGACACCATTCAAGGAAGCAATGCGGAGGGGCGAGACAGCCACGGGTATAGCACAAGCTGAAAGAGATCAACTGCAAAAGCAGATAGACGAGTTGAAGAAACAAGTCAAGGTACTGCTGACGCCGACTCCGAAAAGCGACAACGAGAAACTACTGGCGGAAATAAAGGAGATCCATCAAAACATCAAGCAAGAAATGGAACATGTGGCACTGATAAAGAAGGAGAACGAAGAAATCCTACAAACCATTAAATCAGAGCGAGAACTACAAAAAGCTGAAATGGAACTTTTCCAAAACAAACCAACAGAAGCCATACAAGAAACCACAGAGAAACCGCAAGATGAAAACCAAGAGACCGAGCTTGAACCGCAAGCTACAGCCAGCAGCCCAACTGCGACGGCCGAGGCCGACAATGGAGAAACCAATATCTCGCCAGACAGCCGAAGAAAGACAAGATGAGGACCCTGACGACGGCATGAAGTGGCCTACAGAGGAACCTACCTTGGAGGAATTGGAGGAGTGTGTAGAAGTGGCAAAGAAACGGGCAAGGCAAGAGGGACTCAGGTACGAGGAATACATAAGGAGACAGGAAGAAAAAGGAAAGAAGATGCCCAAGAAACTCAGGGGGAAACCGATAGATTACCCGGAGATACTCTATGACTATGAGGCCGAACTCGAGTACTATATATATATGACAGAGAGGCCGTCCCATGGCTGACCACGGAGGAAGCAATCGAAAGACAGCAAGAACTCAAACGCGAAAGTAAAAAGAGGCGCAAGGAGGAAAATCGCATTGAAAAGCTTCTACAGGCAATACACAAAAAAGGAGGCAAAAATACCAAATAAAAAGTTCTTATAAGGACTGCACCCAGCCAAGCCAGACGAGCCAGGAGCCTAACCAACAAAGAAAACCACAAGAGAAGACGAGCACACAGGATAGCCGCCGACCAACCTCCAGCTGACGTCACAGACACAAACCAACATAACCAGTCCGAGATAGGACTCACTCGTAATGAGCGCACAAGACAAGAATTAGGGTGAATGAACCCACAAAAACCACGGACCTCAACAATAACCACAGCTGAAAAGGCAGGTTGAACGAGGCCCAATTTGGAATTTTTGTTTTGAAAATTGGAATTGGATATATATATATATATATATATATATATATATATATATATATATATATATATATATATATATATATATGTGTGTGTGTGTGTGTGTGTGTGTATGTGTGTGTGTGTGTGTGTTGTTCTTTAGTTTTTCAGAATATATTCACACACAGACAAACACACAAGTACACGGAAAACATTTATGGTTTTTACTTGATGCCCTTCGTATAAATTTAGAGAGTGACAGGGAGAGAGAGAGAGAGAGAGAGAGAGAGAGAGAGAGAGAGAGAGAGAGAGAGAGAGGGAGAGAGAGAGAGAGAGAGAGAGAAACGAATCATTTTCTTTTATATATTGGCAGGAGTGGATCTCTGAATACTATTTGAATATGGGAGTACCCAATTATAAAATGATCCTTGCTCTTCCGACCTATGGTCAATCGTTTACTTTAAGTGTGCCTATTTATACTACTGGCATTTACGCCTCAATCGATGGTCCAGGAGAAGCTGGCAATTTTACTGGGAAGGCTGGGATTTTGGCATTTTATGAGGTATGTAAAATGGTTACAGACACAGCCGTTATCTCGTAATCTTGTATACTGGCATGATGTGTTCTTACAATAGGGAATGCGTTTGTTATAGACATGTCCATCTCCTGTTAGTAAAGATCTAAGTATGTTGTCCATCAGTATAGATGTCAATGTTCTCCATCCATAAAAACGAAAGTCAATGTACTCCATCAGTATAAAAACGAAAGTCAATGTACTCCATCAGTGTAGAAGATGTTATGGTAGGCCTCTTTCAGTCCCAAAGGACTCTAGATTGTTCCGCTGGGGAAATACCTGACAGCATTGCTGGTGACTGTATAGTACAATGCGACAGTGACAATCTCTGTCGCTATTTCTGCATCTGTAAGACGAGGCAGGTCCCGCGGTGAGTGTCTGCATTTTATGCCTGTGCCGACCATCCTCAGTGTGTTAGATCAGATTGTGCTCAAAGAGCACCAGTCCGTTTTGTAGATCTCTTCTCCAGGAACATCTGTCTGTTGCAACTCTTTCCCGCGTGTTTGTATGCCAAGGGTTTTCATATCTTGTTTAGACACATCCCTATATCGCATTTAGGGTCTTCCGGTTGGCTTCTTCCCTGTGGCTAGTTCTGAGTATAGGAGATCTTTGGCATTACGTTCATCCTCCATTCGAGACATCTGACCCAGCCACCGGAGGCGTCTCTGCTTGAGGAGGCAATGCACTGTGGTAATATCCGCTCTTTCAAGCACGTGTTTGTTATGTGGTCTTTCCACGATATGCCCAGGATACGTGTCAGACATCTCATATGGATGGAATTCAACTTTCTTTCCTATCGTGAGTACAAAGTCCAGGATGCAGACCCATAGAGTAGTGTGCTAACAATACAAGCTTTATATACTTGAAACTGTGTACTCCCTGTTTCTCTATTATTCTCCCAAACTCTTAGCCTGGAAAATGTTGTGGCTGCCTTTCCAATTCGTCTGTCGATTTCTGTCTCTAATGAAAGATTATCTGATATTGTCGACCCCAAATACACAAACTCATGGACAACCTTCAGCTCGTAATTAAACATTTTGATTGATGGGGGAGCACTAGCATCTTGTTCCATCAATGTGATTTATTTAGGCTGATGATGAACCCAAAGTCTTTGCAGGCGGCTGCAAAACGATCTATGAGACTTTGGAAATCTACTGCCGCATGAGTTGTCAGTGCTGCATTGTCTGCACAATGTAGTTCCCTTATGCATCTTGATCTTATTTTGGTTTTTGCCTTGAGCCTTGATGGTTAAAAAGTTTGCCATCAGATCTTGTGTGGAGTTATATGCCTTCAGTGGCAAGTCCCAAATGCCTGCCTTAAGAGAATGGCGAAGAAGATACCAAAAAGTGTAGGAGCAAGCACGGAGCCATGCTTTACTCCACAGATGATGCTGAATTACTGGTATGTTAAACCATCGAATAAAATGGTCCCCTGCATATTTTCGTGAAATGATTTCACTAGACTTAGCAGGGTGAGTGGACAACCGGTAACTGCTGCTCTCCGTGTTGTGTCACCGCTGTTACGCTGTTCTCAAGATTTCTATTCAGGGCACAAGCCTGGGCAATGGAATTCTGAGAACCAGCTGTTGCCCAGTAGCAAGTTCCCCCTCTCCACGTCGCCGATGTTGACCAAGGGAAAGGCAGTAGCCAATGCAACCTGGCATCGGTGCTGTCGTAGGAGCTGCCAGAACTATGTTACATTTTCTATAACAGAATAAAAGTGTATGTTCTCCATCGATAAATTAAAGTATATTAATTAGTATGTTTATTATGTATATTAATTAGTATGTAATATGTATGTAATTAGTAGTATAGTAATTAGTATGCAATGCATGGCCACCTGCCTTTATAAATTCAGCAGCAATTCCATCAGCCCCAGTTGCCTTATTGTTTTTAAGTCGTGTGATTACATATAGGATTTCTTCAAATGCAGGTTCTTCAATTTTTGGTTCACACGTCTCACGATGTTCTTGAATGATAAGTGCGTGAGATGGTCGTTGTCTAGGTAACGATGCTCCTGGTGTGTCAATTGAGCTATCTAACTGTCTCACAATGCAACTCACCCCAGTAATACACATCCATCAGTCATTACACAAGATTGAGTTGGCGCACATAATCCTTTAATACAGAAAGAACACGGACAAACGGAACATCCTTATATATCCAGAATCAATATAATCCATAGAATATAAATATCCTCCTCACAATTTAACACGTACACATCACTGTCTTCTCACGGCCTGCTTCATCTCAAATCCATAAGACAGGTAATCCAGCTACTATCCACAGCTGGACCTCACACATCACAACCCACACACTGGGTATAGTCTCCGCTAGCTATCCAAACCCACTTTGGGTTCAGGCCTCCACTCACTATAAACCCACTCTGGGTTCAGGCCTCCATTAGCTATCCGACCCACTTTGGGTTTTAGCCTGCATTCACAACTGGGAGAACAGCACAACAAAAGATCTGACCGCAGTCAGTCTAAACTCCCACGTATTAGCCCACCGATCCGCTCGGCGCTAAAACATCAACTGTCTTGAAGTCCCCTGACTTCCCACAAAACTGAACTGTCCTTCAGCGACCCGACTCCCAGTCGGTCCCAGCTTGAACTGCCTAGTCAAAGTTTTCCACTGTCTTTTAACCCTGCTGTGTAGCCCTCCACACAACATTACACCCCAGCCTAAAACTGTCTCTCTCCCCGTCCCCCCTGGGGTCTGCTCACACCCGCGCCATTATTTTTCATGGCTAGTTGTTTTTCTCGTAGTCTCGCTACTGGGGTCACTCACCTCAATGTCAATGACCCAGGCATATGTCAACACGTTAGAACCTCTTCCTGTGGGAAAGTGTTACTTGGAGTTTCACAATTTAGTAATTCAACAAAATATTCTTTCCATGTGTTGCACATTTCCTAATTGGTATTTATCATATTCCCATTTTTGTCTTTTAAACCATGTGTGCTGTGTTGGTGCCCTCGTTTCATTGACTTCAGTTCTTTAAAACACTTTCTGGATTCGTTTTTCTGGAGATTAGTTTTCATATCTTTGATTATATTACTCATATATTCTCGCTTCTGCTGTCGAACTATTTTTGTAGCCTCTTTAGATTCAGTTCTATATTGCTCTTCCTTATGGATGTTGTTGATGTCATTTAACAATAAATGTCTGGCATTCTTTTTCCTAATGACTGCTTCTTCACATGTTTGATTGAACCATTGGTTCTTTCTATGCGTGGTTACCACATCGAGACATTCTTCTGCGGTAGATTGAATTGTATTCTTGATGTTCAACCAAGCGTGGTCAATGCTTTCCTCCAAAGGGTTTTGCCGTTTCAAGTTTACATTTTATTTCATCTGTAAATTCCACTTTGGCTGTAATTTCTTGTAGTTTTTCTCTGTTATATGTTGGATGTAATCTTTGTAATTTATTATAGAAAGCTCTCTTAAGTTGTATTTTAAATTGTGCTCCAACGAGGAAGTGGTCGCTGTGGCACTCAGCTCCTCTATAACTTCTAACTTGTTGTATGTTTGATGCATTTCTGTTGTTAATTAAAATGTGATCTATTTGATTATAGGTTCTCTTGTCACATGATTTCCAAGATTGTTTGTGTATATCCTTTCTTTGTAGTTTGGTACTGCTAATCTGCAGTCCTTTGGCTTCTGCCAGGTTGATGACTCTCCATCCATTATCATTTGAAGTTGTATGTAGGCTTTCCATACCGGCCACTTTCTTATGAGTTTGCTCTCTACCTATTTTTGCATTGAAGTCTCACAGCACAATCAGGATGTCTCTTTTGGGGGTTTCTTCTATGACATCTTCCAAATCATTATAAAAGTTTTCTTTAATGTCATCTTCTTTCTCTTCAATAGGTGCATGTACATTAATCATCGTTATATTTTTCCATTTACCTTTTATTCGTAATATACTAATTCTGTCATTAACAGCTTTAAAGTTTAGAACGTTCCCCCATAACTATTTTTTGATGACAAATCCTTTTCCTAACTCATGTTTATTTTGGGTGTTTCCTCCATATATTATAATCATTCCATATTGCTCTAAAGTACCCTCTCCTGGCCACCTTATTTCTTGAATTGCTGTTATATCCATTTGACATTCAACCAGCTGCCTTGTTAGTTCTTCAGCCGCTCCAGCTCGATATAGTGTCCGTACATTCCATGTTCCAAATCTCAAGAGTCGTTTAACGTTCCGAGGTCGCTGTCCAAATAAGTCAGTCGAAATTCGAGGCTTATGTATCTGTTTCGTAACAAAATAGTTTTTACAAAGGTGGGGTTGTTAACCACACGCTTCAACCCCCAACCTGGAGGACCAGGTCCTCTATATGCAAAAGTATAAGTACATATAAACTCGTCCCCACCCACACATCCCCCATTTACATACATCTCGCCTGCCACATACACACACACACACACACACACACACACACACATCCCTAACCCCACTAAGAGAGTGATGTCAGAAGAGAGAAATAAACAGTGAGAAGGACAGACAGGCGTACACACAAATAGTTCAATCCCCACACCAATATCTGCAATTGGAGTACGTTCACGTTTACTGTTGTCTACGTATAGAACCAACAACCTGTTTACATCTCTTAGCTTCTGGGGGGCATATAAGTATGCCTTGGGGTGTGTGCGTGGTTGGGGGGGGGGGGGTGTGTGGGTGGGAGAATGTGTGTGTGTGTGTGTGTGTGTGTGTGGTGGGTGGGGGATGTGTGTTATGTTTACAACATTCATTTGACAATGTTTTTCTTTCCCTATGTAAATGCACCATGCACTATTGATGAGCGAAAGATGAGTTACTGGAAGGGCAGAATGTTAGACGGGCCTGCGTGCCCAATTTGTAACCCTCATAAAATAAAGATCAATCAGTCAGTCAATCAATCAATCAATCAATCATTCTCTCTCTCTCTCTCTCTCTCTCTCTCTCTCTCTCTCTCTCTCTCTCTCTCTCTCTCTCTCGTCCCCCTACTCTCTTTGTCTCCCTCTCTCTTTTGCTTCCTCCCACCCTCTCATCTCTCTCTGTTCTTCTCTCTGTGTCTCCTCTAGTCTGCCTGCCTGCCTGCCTGCCTGCCTGCCTGCCTGCCTGTCTGTCTGTCTGTCTGTCTGTCTGTCTGTTCTCTCTCTCTCTCTCTCTCTCTCTCTCTCTCTCTCTCTCTCTCTCTCTCTCTCTCTCAAGCATTTAATGAAATGTAATATTGTTTGCTCTTTTCTTTACGATAACGCGACAGATATGTGATTTTATCGATAGTGGAGCCACGGTATCTTTTCTTGATCACACACTATCTTACTATGCTTTCAAGGACAGGCAGTGGGTTTCCTTTGACGACTATGACACTATGCATGAGAAGGTAGGTTACATGAAAATTAATGAACACACACATTCGATTTATAACTCCCCGTGTCTTTCTTAGCCGGTCACGTAGGCATAATAATAATGAGGCTATGTTGATAATCTCATTAGGGCGGTCAGACCTGGGCTTGTTAGCCGCCAATAGAGGGAAATATTGGTCATCTATTTCTCCGGTCATTCAGACCTACACAGTGTGATGACCTACCCATGACCGACCTATAGCAAGGTCCCACTGATTTGGAACTTATTATTATTTTATTTACATTGTGATGTCTTTGTTAGTCACTTTTTCCCATAAGTCATTGATGGTAACTAACTTGTCAACTGACCTAAACACCAACTACAAATATAATAGGCTTCATTCTATAACGGCCTGAAGAATTTCGCAAGATATTTCTTGACCAGTAGTATCAAGCGGTCCACATAACATCCCAGCCACACGCTACACACATCACGGAGACCAGTCATAAACAAAAACGCATGCCATACCTTATAACTGGGACAACAGACGACTAGTAAAAAAGGACCCTGGTTTGGTTGGTTGTACATAATGTTGCCCCTATATTTGATAAACCAGTAGGTATTCTATAAGTGACGGGTAAATAGCATGAATTTCGTCGTTACTACCCAGAACATTTCCTTGTAGTATGGCACAATAATAAAGAATATTTACTGGATACAAGTGACAATATTTACAATGGAAAATAACGAGATCAATTATGATCATATGAAGCAAGAAGTACCAGAAACAATCTACGATATGCAGATGACACACCAGTGACAACTGAAATACGAAATATCTACAACAAATTATTGACAATGAAATAGAAGAAGGCAGCAAGTCAAATGGTTTGGCAATTCAAGTAGGTTACCAACTAACAGTATACGACAACAAGCAATGATGTACAGACCAGAGGGAAGCAGAGGAAGCGGCCAACCACGTAAACGACGGACGCAGGGAATAACAGAGTCCATGGGAATATCGATACATGAAGCCCATAAACGGGCACTCTCCCGCTGTTTATACTTCACCTCGACACTGCAAGGTACAAGGGGAGCATGATGAGATGAGATGAGAAGAAATAAAAGATAGTGCAAAACGGGTGTTCTTGTATTATCATGAAAATATACTTCTTCTTCTTCTTCTTCTTCTTCTTCTTCTTCTTCTTCTTCTTCTTCTTCTTCTTCTTCTTCTTCTTTAGCTTTCCGAGCCATTGAGGTTCTTTGCTGCAAATACAATCCGTCTCTATTCGTCTCTCTGGTGGACCTTCTCTTGCCAGTCGTTGATTCCAAGTGCTTGTAGGTCTGTACATGTATTATCTCTCCACCGTCTTCTTGATCTACCTCGGGGTCTACGGTCATTTATTTCCTGAGTGTAAGCGAGTTTTGTTTCCCTATTATCTTCCATTCTTTCTATATGCCCCAGCCATTGTAGTCTATTAGCCTTCATGATACCAGTGATTAGCGGGGACTTAAACAGATCATAAATGTCTTTGTTACTTCTTCTTTTCCACTCTCCACTTTGTGTATCCCTAATGGGTCCAAAGATGCGTCTTAAAATTTTGTTCTCAAAGGTTTGTAACAAGGCTTCGTCTCCTTTCGTTGTACTCCAGGTTTCAGAGCCATACAGCACAACTGGTCTGATCAGTGTTTTGTATATTGTGATTTTGGTGTTACGAGATAGCGCCTTTGATTTTAGTAGATGTTGTAGTGCATAGTATATCTTATTTCCAGAGTTGATTCTAGTTTGTATTTCTTCCCTTATGATGTTGGAGCAGTTGAAGATTGTACCCAGGTATTTGTATGTTTCCGTTCTTTTAATGGTCATATTATCTATTTGTATGTGGCCAGAGTTTTTAGCCATTCCGTCTCTTGAAATTACCATATATTCTGTCTTATCTTGGTTGATAACCAGCCCCATCTGTTGGGCTTTTTCCTTTAAGTGAGTCAATATTTCCAATGTCTTTTGTTCACTTTGCCCTATAATATCTATATCATCTGCATAACCAAGCAGCTTGGATGTTCCTCCAATATCACATTCCTCCTTTATCTTCCTTACAACTTTCTCTAGAGCCAGATTGAAGAGTAGCGGCGATAGTGCATCACCCTGTTTCAAGCCAGATGTTATTTGGAAGGGGTCTGATTTCCTGCCTTTATATGTTAATATATAAGTATCTTCCATGCATAGTCTGGTCATGTTGATTAACTTCCTTGGTATTCCAAATTCCTGCATAGCATTCCATAGACTATTCCTATGGACACTATCATAAGCCTTTTTAAAATCCACAAAAATGTTATGGAGATCTCTTTTATATTCCCAATGTTTCTCGGCTATTTGTCGTAAGATAAATAGCTGATCTATTGTTGATCTGTTTTGTCTAAAACCCGCCTGGTAGTCACCTAATATGTCTTCTGAATATGGTTTTAGTCTATTTAGTAATACTGCGGATAATATCTTATAGCTTGTGGACAGTAGTGATATTCCTCTATAATTTCCACATTGGAACTTGTCTCCTTTCTTAAAGATAGGTATCAATAATGACTCTTTCCAGTCATGGGGTAATTCTTCTGTCCTCCAGATTTTTATTATTAGTTCGTATAGCTTTAGATGTAATGCATGGCCACCTGCCTTTATAAATTCAGCAGCAATTCCATCAGTCCCAGTTGCCTTATTGTTTTTAAGTCGTGTGATTACATATAGGATTTCTTCAAATGTAGGTTCTTCAATTTGTGGTTCGCATGTTAGAACCTCTTCCTGTGGGAAAATGTTACTTGGAGCTTCACAATTTAGTAATTCAATAAAATATTCTTTCCATGTGTTGCACATTTCCTCATTGGTATTTATCATATTCCCATTTTTGTCTTTTAAACCATATGTGTTTTGTTGGTGCCCTCGTTTCATTGACTTCAGTTCTTTAAAAAAATTTCTGGATTCATTTTTCTGGTGATTAGTTTCCATATCTTTGATTATATTACTCATATATTCTCGCTTCTGCTGTCTGACTATTTTTGTAGCCTCTTTACATTCATTTCTATAATGCTCTTCCTTTTGGATGTTATTGATGTCATTTAACCATACATGTCTGGCATTCTTCTTCCTAATGACTGCTTCTTCACATTTTTGATTGAACCATCTGTTCTTTCTATGCGTGGTTAACACACCGAGACATTCTTCTGCGGTAGATTGAATTGTATTCTTGATGTTCAACCAAGTTTGGTCAACGCTTTCCTCCGAAGGGTTTTGCAGAGTTTCAAGTTTACATTTTATTTCATCTGTAAATTTCTCTTTGACTGTAATGTCTTGTAGTTTTTCTCTGTTATATGTTGGGTGTAATCTTTGTAATTTAGTATAGAAAGCTCTCTTAAGTTTTATTTTAAATTTTGCTCCAACGAGGAAGTGGTCACTGTGGCACTCAGCTCCTCTATAACTTCTGACTTGCTGTATGTTTGATGCATTTCTGTTGTTAATTAAAATGTGATCTATTTGATTATAGGTTCTCTTGTCACATGATTTCCAAGTTTGTTTGTGTATATCCTTTCTTTGTAGTCTGGTACTGCTAATCTGCAGTCCTTTGGCTTCTGCCAGGTTGATGACTCTCCATCCATTATCATTTGAAGTTGTATGTAGGCTTTCCATACCGGCCACTTTTTTATTAGTTTGCTCTCTACCTATTTTTGCATTGAAGTCTCCCAGCACAATCAGGATGTCCTGTTTGGGGGTTTCTTCTATGACATCTTCCAGATCATTATAAAAGTCTTCTTTAATATCATCTTCTTTCTCTTCAGTAGGTGCATGTACATTAATCATCGTTATATTTTTCCATTTACCTTTTATTCGTAATTTACTAATCCTGTCATTAAAAGCTTTAAAGTTTAAAACGTTCCCCCATAACTCTTTTTTGATGACAAATCCTGTTCCTAATTCATGTTTATTTTGGGTGTTTCCTCCATATATTATAATCATTCCATTTTGCTCTAAAGTACCCTCTCCTGGCCACCTTATTTCTTGAATTGCTGTTATATCCATTTGATATTCAACCAGCTCCCGGGTTAGTTCTACGGCCGCTCCAGCTCGATATTGTGTCCGTACATTCCACGTTCCAAATCTCAAAAGTCCTTTAACGTTCCAAGTTCGTTGTCCAGATAAGTCAGTCCGATATCGAGGCTCATGTATTTGTTTCGTAACAAAGAAAGGTTTTTACAAAGGTGGGGATGTTAACCCCACGCTTCAACCCCCAACCTGGAGGACCAGGGTGTTTCTCTTTGTCTGTTCTCTACCCTTTGACCTGTCCGGCTTGGGAGGCCCTGCTGTTAGCTACGCTACCGCCGGCATAGCTCTCAGGGTCATTGAGAAACTCAAGCTCCCCCACCACGACAAGGTGGAAACACCATCGGGGGAGCATGAAAATATACACAATGTTAATATCAAGGACACAGATTATACCCAAGTGTGATATACCAATAGAAGAGAAAATGCTTAACCAAGATGATCAATAAGGAGCACTTGGAACAGCTGATGGCAGATGCATAACATATATTAAGAACAGAATATTCCAAGCTTAAGCTGCATTTTAGAAAATGAACTGTGCCTTACCTAATAAGACGCAATCTTTGAATACATGAAAACGTGCACTGCTACTGAGTTTGTTTTTAATGACTGTGCAGTGTTTGAAAATATTGTCGGTCCGGTTTTGTATTTACCTATAATGTTTCATGAACTTTACAGAGGATAAATACAGGGTAATTAACACTGCACAGGCATTAAAATACATCCTATATACTGAACCCTTTTTGTTATATGACAGTGAATCGGGGAAAGTGGATAAAATAACTAGAAAGTACTTTGAAGCAATAAAAATGTGGTTATTGCGATGAATGTCTAGATTCGCTGGTCTTGTGATGAGACGAGAGCCATTGAACAACATCGTGTCGACTGGAAGTATCATTGAGAAAGAAGTCAGACGCAGACCGAGAGAAATATTGCTAGATGGACTGAGACGGTAGCATGGAGGAATGCCTTCAGGAGATTTGATCCAGAACACAAATGACCGAAATCTGTGGAGATACGTGAACGTCTATACCAGGAAGCGGGGTACATGATGATGATGATGATGATGATGATGATGATGATGATGATGATGATGATGACGATGATGATGATAATGATGATAATGATGATGATGATGATGATGATGATGATGACGACGATGATGATGATGACGACGATGATGATGATGATGATGATGATGATGATGATGATGATGATGATGATGATGATGATGATGATGATGATGATGATGATGATGATGACAATGACTTTGATACCGATCTATCATGCATACATCGCTATGTTAACATCTAACCATCTATAACAGCGCCGTGGTGGAGATGATGAATACGGTCAGTGTCGTTAATGGAAGATGAAATCATACTCAACGCGTTGGTTTGAGTTCTTCTAACGTTTATTGGTTGGCACGTAGCAAAAGGAGTATGCAATTATTCAAAACATTGATGGCACTACATCGAACCGTGAACGTTGTATGTTCATAAAAAATATAGAGTCCGCATTTCTTTCAGATGACTTCCCAAGTACGACCGGTTCGTTGGCTCCCCTAGCAGTAACTAACCATGTGACGACAGAGTGGTCACATAGTTACTGATAGGGGAGCTAACGAACTTTGGTGGGGTATTGATGCATGACAAGGCAGACGTGGTTGCGGCTTTGTGGGAGCACGTGTACACCTCGTAGGAGCAAATGGATCACCATGGTCTGGCAAGAATGAGACAGCGAGGAGTGACGAGGAGATCTGGTCGACGCTCAACCCCCAGAGGAAAGGCGAGACGGACATATAATCAGATTGCTACTGGTACTATTGGTGTTGGAACTCTTCGTTGGCTGCTGAGGATGGGGACGGAGCGCTTATGGGAATGCCCCGAATGCTGTGATATCGGTCCCTAAATCAATCAATCAATCGCATAACTCTTCTCCCACATAATAAATAACTCTTCTCCCACACTATAGATAACTCTTCTCTCATACAATATATGACACTTCTCCCACACCATAGATAAATCTTCTCCCAACCCATTGATAACTCTGAGTTGAGTTGAGTTGAGATAAGAACCGACATCACTGCACTCAGGACATTCCCATACGTGCTCCGTCCCTCGTTCAACAGCCAGCGAAGAGTCGTATTACTAATCGTCCTATCGCTATCTGATTAAAAGTTCTCCTGGTCTTCCCTCTCAGTTTTGAGATTCTTCCAGAACCCCTGCCGATCCCCCGCAATCTCATTCTTTCCATATGGGTTCTCAGTCTGTTCCTCCACCTTCTCGACCTGGTCCCACAAGCGCACGACCACCTCCCTCTTGTCCATATGTGTCATTTTCTCCCACATAATATATACGTCTTTTCCCACACCATAGATAGTTTTTCTCCCACACAATCTATAACACTTCTCCCACACCATAGATAACTCTACACCCACACAATATATAACACTTCTCACACACAATCGATAATCCTTCTCCCACACAATGATGACACTTCTTTCCCATACCCTAACTGCTTTCAGGCTGCATTTGTCATGCACTACAAGTTTCTAGGAGTATATGTCCAGACTCTGGATTTCGATGACTTTGCGGGAGAATCGTGCGACAAATATCAATACCCGCTGTTGAAATCCGTTTACGATATGGTTAAAGCTGCTGAAAGCTTGCCATAAACAGGGTATGTGTGTTATTGTAACAGCTCACATTGTGTAACATTTTATATTTATCGATTAAGTTTTGCAGTGCATGAATCAATTAGTGGCATATTGGGTCCAATAACGCAAATGGAGTCAAGGTCCTTTGGGATCGTGGAAAACAGATCAGCACATGTCATACCCAAAGAGATTGGGTAGGCAGGGATCGACCAGTGTGGACGAGCCAACGGTACTAGTAAAAGCCTAGACAGGATACAGCGACAGGGAGTGACCAGGGCTTCTGGCCGACAATGAGTGCTCCGAGGAAAAGCCTTATGCAAACATACAACCGACTGTAACTTGTGTCATTGTTACTGGGACTCTTCGCTGGCTATTTCAGATGGGGACGGTGCACGTATGAGAATGTTCGAAGCGTCATAATGTCGGTTCTTGACTCATCATCATCATCATCATCATCAAGTGCCATGCCAGCTGGCGTAGGCGTTCATGACTCTCCACAGATCTCAGTCATTAGTTTTCTGTATCAACTCTAATGATGACATTCCTCCATGCCACCGTCTCAATTCGTCCAACATCATTTATCCTGGTCTGCACCTGCCTCTCTTCCTCTCGATATTTCCAGCTGTAGCAATCTTCTCCAATGCCTCTTTTCTCATCTGTGTTTTTTCCCCGCATATCCTTTACAAGACATCGCTGTCAACATTAGCATCTTTCAGCTGTGTGTCGGTTTCTAGGCAAGATTACGCTCAGTAGTTTGCCATTGCTTTCTGAACGACCGGCTCAATACCTCATAAGTCCCCGACGCGGAGACAACCGCTACCAATTCTCGCGCAACGTCACGTTACTTACAAGAGTATACGTCTCTTCTCATCACATGACCAAATAAAGCTGTTTCTCCGTTCTTATTGTTGTCTATAACGTTCTGGCTTCGTAGCCTCATTCAGGCAATCGTTGTTAGTTACTCTGGCAGACCAAGGAATTCGCAACATTTGCCTCAGGAACCACATCTCTGTTGCCTCCAAGTTCGTTCTAATTTGTTAACTTACATTCCAAGATTCACTGCCATACAGGAAAACAGGTTCTATATAGCTCGTGAGCACTCTCTTTCTTACATTCAATTATAGTGACTTATTGCATATGATACACTTTATTTTCTGAAATGCAGCTTTTGCTTGCCTTATTCTACTTTTAATCTCTGTTGTGCATCTTCCATCCGGTGCTATACATGCCCCTAGGTATTTAAAATTGTCCAATTGGTTAGACATTTTCATTTCTATTTCAATTTCACATTTCGGTGTCACATTTTTCTTTGATATCACAATTGTTACTGTTTTCTTACTATTCAAGGCGAGTCGTTTTTTGGCACTCTCTGTTACTACAATGTCCAATATTTGCATTATCCACTACCAATAAGAAATAGACAAAAAGCTTTCTTTGGTCATGTGATGTGAACAGAGGCATTGGAGAACATCGTGACAACTGGAAAGATCGAGGGGAAGAGAGGCAGAAGCAGACCAGGAGAAATGATGCTGCATGGATTGCGACGGTGGCATGGAGGAATATCATCAGCAGAGTTGATCCAGAACACCAAAGACCGAGATCTGTGGAGAGCCATGAACGCCTACGCCAGCTGGCACGGCAATTGATGGTAATGAGGAATACTGTGGCATCTGCATATCGTATATTGTTTATATTATAACATCCGATTAGTATTCCTGGTTTTCTTTGATCTCTCTCATTATTATTTCGCTATAGAGGGAGAAGAGTTCCGGTGACAAGACACATCCCTATCGTACTACTGGCTTTATTTGTTCATAACTGCACTCTTGATTTCCCATTTTAATTGCTGCCACTTGGTTCCAGGAAAGTTCTTGACTCATCTCATATATTTATGCGGGTGACGGAATAGGGGTATCCATAATCAAAGGAGAATAAAGAAGTGAAGGTACCTTCTTCCCTCCTCTAGCCTATGGATTATAGACAAGGTAGAGTATTCGTTTGGCCCTCCGATCAGGGAAACACACGTTCATTCACGCGAGTAGAATGTAAATGAAGCAGGGAAGCACACGACATATAGTGGTTGCTTATGGTCTGAACTTTCAAGAACATCGCACGTGTTCATGGGGCCCCAAAGAGGAAGTAAACAATTGTAACATCCTGGTCTGATTTGCCGGTCTCTGTGGCTAAGAGCTTGCGAACGCTGTTTGTGAGCCCGTATATCCGGGTTCGAAACACAGCGGTGCTGGTGTTTTCGAAAAAGGTATAGGAGCCGGTCGTTCAGAACGTAATATTTGCCCAGGAATCACGAACAGCGAAAATGCTGGGGTTGACTGCTACGTCCTCTAAAGGACATGCAACTTATTTTTTTTTTTTTTTGGGGGGGGGGGGGGGGGGGGGGGGGTCTGATTTGCGTCAAGTCTTCGTCAGATATGACACAGCTACCGTATGACAGCAGACAGTACTAACTGCTTTCCATTAGCACTGAATGTTCGGCAGCGATCACCAAGCCCGATATCCCACATTGAGAAACAGCTTCGGATAGAGCAGCGCAATCGGTAGGTTACCCCCGTAGCCCAGGGGGAGGAAGTGCAACCTAAAGATTAAATATCATGACAGGGCAGACCAGGCCCTAAGCCTAGGTTGGCAACTGGTCTAGCATGGAAGCTCTGACATGGCGGACAGTTACAGCATTGCTTTGCTGATCCGGCAGCTTCTGCAGCGTGTCTTGTTCCAGACGTATTAGTGTTACCTTTCCTCTGGAGTAAACTAGGCAGGCCGAGAGACTGACCATGCTGCATGTTCAACGCAATTCAGCACTCTACAATTCAGCCTAGGCTGTGCGCTATGGATATTTATAACTCCATCCCTGGCCTTAACCGGTCTCGGAATCAAAGCGATAGGTAGCGGTTAAGGGTTTTAAGTCCTTGTCAATTGGCGTAGACAGGGGCTTGCCTCTGACGGTAGGAGACAGATGTCACTTATCAGTTACCGCCCGCCTCAAGCTTTGAATCCACCAGTCTATTGGATGTTGATCCGCCTCAGCCTTCCTGCTTCAATTGGTACTTTGGACTAGGAGAAAATCTGTATCGTTGTCGCTTGTCGTCCCTGGGGGGAAAGTGGAATCAACAAGCACACCTGTTAATTATCCTTTTCCCGGTTTTCCTCTGCTGGTGGACCTTTGTCTACACACCCCCCTTTTATTTTTAAAGTCTTTTAATCACTATCTCTCTCTCTCTCTTCAACAGACAATACCCCCCTTCACGTTCCTTCAGCACATACCTCCACTAACACTGGTTTCGAACAAAATGTTAAAACATTTATTGCAGAAAAGTGTCAGTTGAGTGTGCAATGTATGTGTGTGAATATATGTGATGTGATCTATCTTGAAAGTGTGACAGAATATACTCTCGGATCAGTATCAGAGTTTGTCATCATTATACAGCCATTCGACCTCACACAGCACATAACGTGGAATCTCTCACCCGGCTGCTTCTCTCTTACTGATGATGGTTTTGTTGCCATATGTTCTGGAAACGTATTGAAGACTATATTCTCCACTGAATTCGAACTAATGTTCGAGTCTTCACATATACACATTCGACATTCTGTAATATTTATAGTTCCTTTGAATGTCAGATCAACACTGCTTGATTGCGTAATTATGGTCCTTTCTGTTTCCAAAAAACACGATCGGTAATATATTCCTTGTATTGAAAAGTTATAAACACCAGTCCAACACTATATAGTTGATACAATGAGGATTGTCTTTTCTATGTTCTATATTAAATAGTCCTCTTCATCATTATTTAAATATAGTTTATACTTGTCTTTATCACCTCACTTAGAGTGAATCAGGTTCCTGGGTAATTGTAACTCACACTGGTTTTACCTTCTGATGACACCGGGTTCACCGTTTCATGTTCTGTATTATTTTCCCCAAGTCTGACCAAATGTTTCGGCTCAGATGGGTAATCACCTTAAATGTCAAGTGCAGGGAACCTGTTGAGTAAAACAACAGCCTGTGAGAGAAACTCAACTCCGACCTAAGATATGTGAATGTAGGTACTTAGCTATATTCAGTAAATAACCTCTATAGATCCTACTAGAGATATATTCTTGTATAAGACAGAGTAGTGCAGCACTCTACCCTATACCAGGTAAAAGAAAAACACGCTAAAGCAAAGCACATAAATCCTAGTATAGACTTATCCTTCTGACTGTACAGACACCTTACTCTACACAACTTAAATCACTCTTCAGCCTAATGCTGTCGACTCTCTATACTACGTGTTACACACGAAAGTTCCCTATGCTAGCGTTTTATTTTACATCTATATATATAATCACCTTAGTGAATTTTATTTTCGGCCTAGAAGTACATCATTTAATTCCCATGAAGGGACAGGGCTGGTTATCTTTACACAACCTAAACTCTGTGATATATTTTCTATTTTCGGCACTGAATCAAATCCACACCCGCCGATCTTAAATATAATCTTCAACTGATTTTTAAAACAGTAAATTCAGTCCAAAGCTATTGGCTGGACTACGTCACTTGTTTTGTTCTTAACCCTCAGCCTCTGTTCTATTCCCTGGTTGTTTTATCTCCGTACACCCGTATTGATCCCCGATTAAAGACGATCTCCGTTCTATCGAGATTTCTTCCGTTAGATCAAAGGACTCCGTTCACAGTATTTCAACCCGATCCAACTGTTTGATCATGCTTCGAACTTCACTGCGATAAACGATCTTCCTTGACATCGTTAATTATCCTTTGATCTCTCCTAGTTTTCCAGGAGACCACGCGCTTTACGTTCACGTCTATTTCAAAAGTACGGCGATTGTTTGAAGTAACGATCGTTTTCCTTAAAAAATTACAGGACCGTAACTTTCTCACATTACTGTTTATGTCGTTTAATCCATTAGGAGCGACACCTGCCAGCCATCTCACGACAATCGTAGGTCGTAAAAGCAATGCACCAGGAACATAGGCTACCACCATGAGTTGTAGCTATTATGTCTTTTTGAAGCACAATCTAACACACTATCGTTTGTCAAGACGGCAAGGTGCCAGTTAAGATCGCATGCGCAAGTCGTAAAAAGACCATAGAGGGTTGGTCTAAGACTGGCTACCTCACAGCATAGTAAAACGATCACCCAGTTTCCAACCAATTATGATAGGACTGCAAAAGGTGGGATGTGTGGGTTTGTGGGCCTTTGCGAAATTAAGAACATAGTAGGCGAAGAAGAAAAATAAGTATATATTCTGCTGCTCTGTATCTCCCAATAGAGCATATTCTTTCAACCAACTGATGCCTAGCCCTTTATAGACTTGTTCATATTTTGGGTTTTGTGGCTAAAACTTGCTATGGGGTGAGATAGCCTTCTACTAAGTCATAGTCATCTCTTATAACTTAATGGTAAGTTACCGTCTTACTACTCTTTACCATCCGCTTCGAAAATTAATATTATGTAATAATTTTTTTTAGAGGAGGGACACAACGACAACTTAATGCAAGCATCAGATCGAGGCAGTTGCCATTTATGTTGGGAAATAATTGTTAGATGAGAAATAAAGGAAGATGTGATAACTGGAGAGATACATTGTTTGGGACCGCTATAGTATAGATCGTAAACTATCGTATATCGCAATCGTAAACTGATTAGAGATTCAAAAATTGTTTGGGCATGTTATGAGAAGAAAAGAATTGGAGAACTTGGTGACAACTGGCAAGATCGAAGGGAAGAGACCAAGGGGAAGGCCTAGAAGCAAATACCTGGATGGTTTGGCCACGTGGCATGGTCGAGACTGAAACACGGAGCTGATCCACGACTCTGGTGTTCGAGTGAGATAGCAAAACATGACCGCCCACGCTTACCGGCATAGCACATGATGGATGGATAGTATAGATGTAAACACACTTGCCTGCAGGCCCAGTGATATGTGTTTCGAATCCTACTTCAGGCAAGTTTCGTTTACTTGGGCTTCCAGGTGAGCTCAATGGCTATAGAATTATCACCTTGAGGATACATGTGATCAAGTATTGGAGAAGATAGTTGTTGTTGAGATGTACTAATATGTGGACAGGAAATGTAGATGGATGGATTTTCTTCATTCTAAAAGATGGAGCAAAGAAGACACATGTCAGTAGACGCTAGAAAGTTATCACATAACTTCAGAGCGGATACAGGGGTCTTAATATGTGCGGCAGAAATGTTGTTTACTGAGAAAAATAAAGAGAAACAAATAGCTCTCTTTCAATACTGAAGATCAGAAACAGTGCACCTAGCAGACCTAAAAACTACACGACTATGCCAGAACTACAAAAGGAATGTAATACAATGGATCCCTTCTCATTATAAGGTAAATGGAAATGAAGAAGCCGACCGATTAGCAAAGAAAGGAGGAAGACGACAGCTAACCTGATATAGACATAACCTATCATGAGTCCAACAGATTTACAAGACCCACGTGGAAATCAGAGCAAAATCTCTCCAGAAAGATTATGCATATTACCACCTTCACCGACAAGAACAAGTTATAACCTTCTGGCTAGGGATAGGTCACAATAGGCTGTATTACTACTATGTTTAATAAACATAGGATAGTGGGATACACATGAATGTAATTGTGGAACCGGTAAAATGACATCTAAGCATTTGTTGCAGGAGTGTCCAACAAATGCATACAAGCGAAAATATGTTGGACTATACCTGCTCCATTTGAGGACAAACTCTATGGAGTTATCAACAAGATTAAGTCTCTATGAAAACAAGGCTGCTACTTCCCCATCGGCTAGATTCGTGGCCTTGGTGTTTAGGGCGGCACATTCCATGTTTGCAGATAAAGGATGTCTTGTTGAGCTGTCTCTATGTCTCCTATTGTATCCTAGCCATGTTTCTTATTTATAAGACTATACAGGGTGTCTATCTATTTCCACATTCTTCTTTCCTCCAATATTTAAATCAGGAGTTCTAATATTTCCTCGTGACTTAGTTGATATATCCTAATTGTAACGCTAGGATTGTTAGGTTACAAGTGCTGCACTTTGTTTATCTATGTGGTAGTCGCACCTGTCCATTACCCGTGACCTCTCATCGCTGAAACATGAAGAAGCGTTTCATTATCCAATAGGGAATGGAGCTGCATGGAGTGACCTGGGAATATGACCGACAATTATACCTCCGAGGAAACAGCCAGACAGACACATGCACTGGTACCATTAGTATTGGGTCTCCTCGCTGGCTGTTGAAGATTAGGACGGAGCACTTATATGGATGACCAGAGATATGTGATGTTTGCACCATATACCAAATTTGCCTGATGTCATGAAAATATTTTTTTTTACTTATTTACATTTGATATACAGAGTATGTCATTAGTTTTTTCGTGTAAATTAGTGACATTTCGGCCTTTTATGTCAACAAGAGAAAATAAACTGCATTTATTTCCCTGTAGGAAGGACAGAGTAACAAATGATGACCATCTCGAGCACACATACATGTCCAGAAATTACACACATACTGAGCATACAATGTAGCATGTGACGTTTGATCATGCACGAGTATACCGCTAGCATCATGCGCGTTTCTTCTCCTTCTTCTCCGTTCATGCAGTGTGTGTCTTCAGACGTAAATGCGCTGTGTCTTAATATGCGCCCGTAGGCTGAAACATCCGACTTCAACGGGCGTTTGTTGACCGGGTTTAACAACATGATTCGTGAAGTGCGTGTTCAATATCCAAAAAACAAAAACAAATGACAGATACAGGTGAATGAAAATGTGAAATTGGTAAATTAAGTGTTACAAATTTAATGCAAGAAGGTCTAATATATGCAGAACACAGAAAATCATGTTAGCCTTCACTGCTCCATTTAAGTGAAACTCTAGAGTGATGTCAACAAGTTCAGGTTGACGCTGCTTTAAATATACTTAATTTGACATATGTAGGTGTGCGAAGAAGAAGAATAAGAGAAGAGCTTTATCTATGGGCAGTTGGTAAACCGTAGCAGAACTATGTAACGTCCATGGCTACGATTCACAGATAAAAGAAATCGAGATTTGACAATATTTGGCACAGAAACAAGAAATTGAAAGACACATTATAAGAAATAATCTTGAACTCGGCATAATGAGACTT
The DNA here is from genome assembly GCA_014155875.1 of Cepaea nemoralis. Classification (NCBI taxonomy): domain Eukaryota; kingdom Metazoa; phylum Mollusca; class Gastropoda; order Stylommatophora; family Helicidae; genus Cepaea; species Cepaea nemoralis. Next base: position 259,719 of record JACEFZ010004311.1, read on the forward strand.
CTTCAACAAGCAGAGTAGGCAATATCCTGTCGGAAGAGTCATTATGTTGTTGAACTGGAGGATGACTGCTCTTTGAACACGACAGCACAATGACATTTAAGACTGCATTTCTTAAGACCTGAACAGCAACTGGCTTATAAATTGGCACTTTAGTAACATTCTCTAAATTGCTTTTTAATTACATAACCTACATAATTGGATACCTCTTGAAAAACCAAATCCAACGGTACCTTATTCAAATTTGTAGGTCATTTCTTAGCCGAGATATTGCTGTTTGTGTGTCAGTTTATCATTTAATATAAATTACATAGGGAAAAAAAAACGATTTTGACCTTTTCACTTTTTGTGACCCTACCTACCACTCACACCACTGTTGGTCAAGCTCATGCCAAGGGAGATTAACACAGCTGCTGTCGAACTCAAGAGCAGGTAACTCTGCTAGTTTATATATATCCATGGCTGTGGCAGCAGGTGATCCATATATATATATATATATATATATATATATATATATATATATATATATATATATATATATATACATATATATATACACACACACACGCGCGCGCACACACACACACACACACACACACACAGATATATACATCTACACGTCATCCTGTGATGACGTCAGATAGCGCGTTCTACCGCGCACTGTTACAGTATCATAGCATCCGATCTTATTGATTTCAGCTTGGGGTGTCCCCGCCGACTTAAATTGTCGAAAATTTCACAGTACCCGTAAAAATTGATGATTATTTAACTTATTCATACAAGATCAATTCGCAACGTCTATATAAGACTGAATTTGCGAGTCAACTTCTTCTTCTTCTTCTTCTTCTTCTTCTTCTTCTTCTTCTTCTTCTTCTTCTTCTTCTTCTTCTTCTTCTTCTTCTTCTTCTTCTTCTTCTTCTTCTTCTTCTTCTTCTTCAGCTTTCCGAGCCATTGTGGTTCTTTGCTGCAAATACAATCTGTCTCCATTCGTCTCTCTGGTGGACCTTCTCTTGCCAGTCGTTGATTCCAAGTGCTTGTAGGTCTGTGCGAGTCAACTTACGTCTTAAAAATACAGTGTCGTTATCTCCGTAAGAAATAATATTTGAGAAGCCAAGATGTATAGATTTGTAGACAATGGAGGGGACTACAATACTCGGTAGTCGGTTTCTGTTTCATTGCGATATGGAAATAGTCGCGGAATTTAACATCTCGCTTACGCTTACCATCCCCATATCGGAGACACTAAAACAAATAACCGAACGTTACCGCAAATACCATTCCGGTAAAATACAGCAAAATGAACCGCAATATTTACTTATAAACAGTATTTCGACATGGAAACTAACCTACTTTAGCCATACTAAACCGCACAACGGCTTGGGGAGAACAGTGATAATAGGCAAGGTTTCCACGAAGACAAGGCAGGGCTCGACCTGCACTAGGACGGACACGGCTCATTGCATACGCCTTAGGTATGTGGGTACATGATTCAGGAGGAATAGCAAGAGACATAGAGACTTGTCGGCTCAATGTGATGAGAGGGACGTGTTGCAAATGGCCGTCTACTTAAGATGAGTAACACCTTTGCAAACCAAGTATGAGATTATAAGTCATAGTCGACTGGAAAAAAAATATTTTAAAAAAAAATACAGTATCGAAACTTGTAAGCTACGAATATTGGCTGGTTTTAAAGTTTATGTCAATTGTGGCAGATTCCTTGGAAAGTAAAAAAATTTGCACATGTATACATCAGAGGTGTGTTACTACAGTGTATTCTTACATTAATGTCTAGGTTGCGATTAGCAGGAATCCCACCATCTGGACTTGGCTGTGATGTGATGATGTTTTAGACCATCTATTTAAACGCTACAAACAGAAGGACGAGACGACCTACCCATCAAGTTGTCAGTACCATCCTCTTAGAGATCCTGATAAATATTCATCGTAACTAACTGTATAATAAAATAGTACAAACATATTTGAGACAATTGTCGTTCTACATTTTTATTATGTGTATGGTAATGATCTACAAACTAACACATAAGTGTGTGTGTGTGTGTGTGTGTGTGTGTGTGTGTGTGTGCGTGCGTGCGTGCGTGCGTGCGTTCGTTCGTTCGTGTGTTCGTTCGTTCGTTCTATTGGCACCTTTTCGTCTTGACAGACGATAGTTTGGTACATTGTGCTTCAAAAAGGCTTAATAACTACAACCCATGTGACTGATAAGGCCAATTCGCGCTGTATATGTTCGTTCACAATGGATGCATGTGGAAACATGGTCATTTCCACCATCATATGTCTTTCACGCTCTATGTGTGCTTTATTTGCAATTTCCAAGCAGTCATACATTATTCTCCAGAGCATGGCTTTAAGTGATATGGATTAGGGTATATTCTCTAATAGATGATATCAGCGAGAAGAGGAAGGATGCGGATGAGAAGGAATAGGAAATCAGAAGAAGAAGAAGAAGAGTAGGAGGAGGAAGAATAATAATAATAAGAAATATAATAAAGAAGGAATAGGAAATCAGAAGAGGAAAAATAGTAGGAGGAGGAGGAGGAAGAGGAAGTATAGCAGGAGTAAGAGGAAAAGAGGATGAAGAGAATGAAGAGGAAAAACAAAACAGAGAGAGGCGGAATAATAATTGTAATGATAATGTTTTGCGTATTCTTTACAGGACATCGCTGGCAACATCAGCATCTTTCAGCTGATTGTTGATTTCTTGGCAAGATTAGGCTCAGTGTTTTGCCATTGCTTTCTGAGCGGCTGGCTCATTTATGCCGCAAGTCACCAGCGCGGCTAGAACCGCTTCAATTCTCGCGTGCAGCGAGACCCTGTGTGGATAAACGGGATTACGGAGAAAGTGGTGTAACACCTCGGCCAGAGAGACCGGTAATGATAATAATAATCTAAAAACCATTCCAGGCAAGGAAGTGGAGAGAAACGACAGCAAATCTATTTGCATGGCAACAAAATTAAGGCAGTAGATTCCCAACACATTATTTTCAACACTGACCTCCGTAGAGACTCTCGATTATTCGTCAGGTCCATTGCCTCATCCATTTCCTTGTTCAGGACATAATGTATGTCCTGAATTCGCCTTTGTTTTGGTCTACCACTTCCTCGGCTTCCAGGAACCTTGACTTATACTATAGTTCTTTTTTAATCAACGAGAGTTTTCAAAATGGCAACACAATTTAGGACATAATATTTCTATTAGCCAGTTTTAATAGATGTTCAGCTCTCGTACATACAGTGTGTTTCTTCTTCTCTCATTATGTTTCTGAATGCAGGGTAGTACCCAAGAAAGAAATAATTTCGGCATGATCTGTACTCGTTAAGTAAGTCAGTGGAAAAGGTCCTATTTCTCCACTCATCTAAGCTTATTGGATATACTATGCTAGATCTATGTGTGTACAAATAAAATCACCATCTCACTCACTCAAACATTCTCAGCATTTAGCCTACAAGGGAAATGTTACATGTTACTTCACACATTCTGATCACAGAAGTGACAAACGTAGACTCACAAGAGCATTATTACAGTTTGATTAAGAATGTGCAATGATAGACACTCATAGAGGGATCCAGAATGCACAAAGGGTGTGAATATGCATTGAGAGTGATTTACAGTCATCAAGCATACATATCTTTCTCAAAGCAGGCGAATGATAGACATGTTAGAATATGCAGCCAGCGTAGTAGACATATCAGGCTGAAGAAGCATAGTCAGTACAACTTCGCAAAAAGTATATCAACTTTCACTTTAACATTTTCTCATATAAATACTTTTTTCATTCGTCTCTTTCTTCTGACCATTCATAGCCACAACATTTAAACGTGTTTTGTAGTGGTACCTGTTGTCCAGAGAACGATATTAGATGATATTATCAGGGCTTAATTGGCCTCACGTCGAAGTGCAGACTGCCTTGTTGGAATCCGAGCTACAACTGCCAGACTATGGATTTAGCCTACAAGAAAGCGTTACTCAGGGAGGCATTAGCCATTCAAGTGACGGCATGCACCTTTTTGCTCCCCTTCTTGCTTCTAGAAGTTTCCATGCTAATAATAGATATGTTATCAAGATGGATTCCGTTCACGATTAAAAGTATTGAGAAATGCTACATGGAGAATTCGCTAGACGGTGATACTGTTCATTTACACAGATGGGTCGATTGTCCGACACGTGAGAAGCTCATGGACCTTTACGGCTCAGTCCGGAGGGAGAATTGTGAAGGAGGACTCTGGTGCTTTTGCTGAGACCACAAGTAGCCTGACTATGGAAGTTATGGCAGTAAGTAAAACAATAACATGGCTCGAGACCCAGACATTCACTAGGGCATGTTTCCTTAGCGACTCAATGAGCATGCTCAAGAGGATAGAGGTGGGGTGGATCCAAAGAGATTGGTTGCTGCCTCTGGAGCGGTCTCGGCTGGCAAAGATTAGTTTCATCTTCGTGCCAAAGCATGCGGGAGTACAAGGAAACGAGCGGGCTGACTACCTCGCAGGTGAGGCTACTGTGGAGGGCGGATGCGCCATGGACCAGGCTGACAATCTGAATACTCTACGTGAAGTAAGACTTTTGCAAGAACCAAGTGATGACTGTGAATCTGCAACCATGGCCAGACTGTGAGAACAGCAAATTAAAAGGGGGTGGCCAAACAAGAACACTACCCAGGAAGCCAAATAACATTGATAAACCAAAACAGAACTGGAGTCGTTAGCCGCTACACACTGTGGGATTTACTGAGGAGGGGATCCGAGCACTTATGGACTGAACAGTTCGATGTGCAATGAGGATGATCTGTCTACTAACTAACTAACCAACTACTAACTACATGGCTGGGAATGTGGATGACTGGCGACGTTATGTCACAACAACATGTGATGGATATATCACATCACAATCCCGTAGCAGGAAACTGCTTCGAGACACGGTGCTTGCCGGCCCGGTGAATTACCTGTTCACATTTCACTCAAGGAAAAAAGGAAAGGTTTGGAAAGGGAGAGGGGGGGGGGGGGGGGCCTAAACATTGGCCGGGACTACCAATTTGACCTAGCCTACACTGTGTATCAAGGATATATTTTGGGAAATAAAGGCAGTCGACGTGCACTTGAGCTCATCACCCACCCAGTTACTGATTAGTCTATAAAAACATGATGCTAGCACCATATACCACTTACATCGATGGCATTGAACAAATGTTATTTTAAATGCGACTCTTTATCCTGACATTTAGTTATTTATTTAAGACAAAACAAACATCGAATATTGATCAAAAACAAATTCACAAAAGTTGTATGGCGCTCATTGAAGTAGACGACAGAAGTAGAGGTTTGAGGACACGCTAGACAAAATTGCTTGCTTGTGTTCGTTGGCTTGAGCTCCAACGCGAAGTCCTGTATGTCGGATGAAGGCATCCTGTTGTCCAACATCAGTGTGATGTCATACAGAACCCGAGGTTTGCGTGAGTATCCGTTGTCCCATGTCTGGCTTATTGGTGTGCAGACTGGTGGTTCCTCGCCGTACAGGCAGACACTCTCCGACTTCGGAGGAATCAGCGATCCTACTGACTTTAGCCAGGACCCCGAAGGGACCTGTTGCCCAGGACGCTCGACGAGGACTCGTCAATAGGTCTTGACCAGTATATAACCCGGCCCTGGTGCCTTGGAAACACCTCTGCGTCCCGCTAGGTAAAATAAAATTGAAAGCCGCTATTCTAACCTGTCACCTCCTAATAACCTCATTGCCGCGCTTTCAATTTGTATCTCGTCTAGTGTGTTCTTGTATCGGTATTATTTTCTTCTACTGCTACGAGAGCCATATCCCATACCACAAATACTTGTGAATTTGTTTCTGAGCTGTCTTAGTGGCCTCAACGTGTTCACCGACTGATATTTCTTTGTAATAGAATTTTGCACACGTTACATATTGCGTCATTAGATTGTGTGTACAATCTTCAATTCAGAACGTAATTAAAATAATTTATATACACACACACAAACCGAAACATTTATGACTACTTAGTATTAACGGTTTATTTTAATACCAGCGTTCGCCTATCAACGTTTAATTGACTAGATATCAATCGTAAGTAATAAGCTCGATAATCATAACACGATATTCTAGAATACTTAAGAAAAATAACGTAAGCATGAATGTGATCCAGTGTTAATCACCCACAAATAACATATTTTGACACTATTGTTAGAGTCATCAATGGTTCCCAATTTATTCATCATATGTCATGCCGATAGGCGTGCACTGTCATGATTAGCCATCTCACTCGATCACAAGACTAGTGGATCAGCTCAGTGTTCTTGTCTCGACCATACCATATCATTAAACCATTTAAGTATCTATTTCTCTGCCTTCCCCTCGATCTTGCCAGTTGTCATCAAGTTCTCCAATTTTTTCTTCTCATAACGTGACCAAAATGTCTACGTTTAATGTCTCTAATCAGTGAACGATTTTCATTTGTTTCTTGTAGGACTTGGTCATTGGTTTTTCTATCTGTCCATTTCCTTTTGCATTTGATGTGTACGAGGGCTTCCGGGATAAACAGGAGACAGTGGCGGTAGCTCTTGACCTGGAGGATGCGTATAACAGGGTCAGATATGATCGGTTGATATACACACTGTTGGACATGTAGTTCTGCCTTGTTAGATGGGTTTTGGCAGTCCTTTATGAGCGTAAGGTTGCATTGCGCATGAGTATCTGGACTTCTGACCCTTATACCATTACACCTGGGTTGCCACAGTGTTCTGTCTTGTCCCTAGTGCTCTTTAATGCCTGCACCAGCAAACCCGCAGCTATTGAGACACAAGGTGTGGGTGCAATCTTGACATTTGCAGATGATGTGCTGGTGTACAAACAGAGCAGAAACAAGGCCAGTTTGGGTAAAGACTTACAGGTGGCAGTTAATAGGGTGGCAGAGTGGTGCAGGGACGCAGGGGCCGTGATAAACCCAGACAAGGCATCGGTTGTGTGTTACTCCCTAGGTAACCGGATCGTCAAGACAGATGTCCTAGGTATTATATTGAACTGATGTCCTCTTAGTCGAGAGAGTACATTGAAGCACTTGGGTATCACCTTTGACAGGTGTTTGTCTTTTAAGGATCGTGTGGAAACAATGGTAGTGAAGGCTGTAACGGACGTAATGCGTTGAGAGCTATGGCAGCAACCGGGGTAGATCAGAGGATGCTGTACAGGCTCTTTCGGCAGTTAATAATTTCTGTAATTTAGTATGGTTTGGAGCTGCTGACAGTATCAAAGAGCCGGCTTGAAAGGTTGGAGCGCAAACAAAATGCTGCCATGCGGGTAATCCTGGGGTGCACAAAGGACACACCAATTATATGCATGAGGTATAGCCTGGCACTACCAACAATGACGGATAGGCATAGGGTCCTTCAGGTCAAATGGTACCTGAGAGTTGCTGCAGACAAGGATCACCTGTTGCCACAGCCATGGTTATAGTCAAGGGTCATAGGCTAAGACGAGGCAGGTCCTGGATGGCATAGGCAGAACTTTCTATACGTCAGGTCTGTGATCTAGAGACCATCAATAGTGAAAAAGAGTGGGTTGAAGATCCGGAAGACATGACGGACTGGCACAATATAATAATAACACTGGGTCGTGAGTGCAGGGAATGAGCAGCGGCCGCACTGAGTTTGAAGTGCAACAGCTGATCCAGAATAACACACATCAAGGTGACATAGTCATCTACACCGATGGGTCAGTGGTGAGAAACAGACGTAGTGGTTGGGGTTTTATTGTAAAAGCTAATGGACGAGTCTTTAAAAAAGAGAGTCTGGCATATGAAGGCTACGACCTTCAGTATGAGAATAGGAGGTGGGGGCAGTAACAGCGACATTCCGTTGGCTAGAGGATGACTACTTGCAACAAACATTTTATTCATTACGGATTCAAAGAGTATGCTTAGTAAAGTGGAGAAAGGAATGTTTCGTGTAGAATGACTATCGTCGCTTCAGAGGTCACATATTATGAGAACTTGTATGGCTATTTTGCCCTGGCCATGACGGGGGTGCGAGGGGAATGAACAAGCTGATAGACTAGCAGGGAATGCACCTCTTAGTGGTTGCCTATGGACAAGGGAAGGTGGTCGTGCGCTCGTGAGACCAGTTGGAGAAGGCGGAAGAAGAGATTGAGAACCCATGTGTGAAAAGAACGATATTGCGGGGGATCGGCAGGGGTTCTGGAAAAATCTCAACACTGAGAGGGAAGACCAGGAGAACTTTTAATCAGATAGCGGTGGGAACGATTAGTAGTATGACTCTTCGCTGGCTGGTGAACGTGGGAACAGGGCACGTATGGGAATATCCTGAGTGCAGTGATGTCGGTTCTTAACTCAACTCAACTCAACTCAACTGTTTGTCCATTGTAGCCTTTGAAATTTCCTCAGAAACCACATATTTCTACAGCCATCAAATGTTTTTCAGCTTGACTGCTCTTTATCCAAGCTTCACATCCATACAAAAGTGTAGCTTCTATGAAGGACCGCAACACTTTTTCTCTCGTTGCAATTGACATCTTTTTATTGAAAATCATCTGATGGCTGTGGAAATGTGGTTTCTGAAGAGAATTCAAAGTATACCATGGACTGACAGAAAAACCAATGACCAAGTACTACAAGAGAGACATGAAAAGCATAAATTGATTAGAGAAAGTAGACGTAGACAATTAAAATATTTTGGAAAGGTTATAAGAAAAAATAAATTATGCACTTGGTGACAACTGGCAAAATCGAGGGGAAGAGAACAAGGGGAAGACAGAGAAGTAAATACCTGGATTGTTTGACGACGTGGCATGAACGAGACAAGAACTTATCAACGACTCTGGTGATCAAGTGAAATGGTGAGCCATGACAGCCCACGCTTACCGGCATGGCACATGATGGATGGATGGATATTTTTCATATTGCATAAGGCTACCTTCGCCATGACGATTATTATTCTAATCTCTTCAAGGCATCTCTCATCAGATGTTATGACTGTTCCGAGATAATTGTATCGATTCACTTGTTTAAGAATGTTCCAATTTACTTGTGTTTTACATTTTGATATCTCCTTCTTCCTAGTGACGACCATAATCTGTGTCTTCCTACAATTTAATTCTAACATTAGTTGTTCACATGCATCTACTAAATGCTAAGTAGTCTAAGTGGCGTGGACAAATTTACATATCGTGGCAGCACTGTGTCACAAGCTGCCACAATTGATAATGAAGTGAATGCAAGAATCTCCAAGGTCAGCGCGGTCTTTGGCAGACTGTACAAGAATGTATGGGACAGAAATGGAATAAGCATGCAAACAAAGCTGAAAGTCTACAAAGCAGTTGTATTATCCATAATGCTATATGCTTGTGAAACCTGGACTGTTTATCAGCGATACGCTAGGAAATTAAACCACTTCCACACAGTCTGCCTTAGGAAGTTACTGAAGATTAAATGGCAAGACTAATGAAGAATCAGATACGCTGAGCTGGTCACTTGACTCACATGCCAGATCACAAGCTCCCTAAACGAATTTTTTACGGCGAGTTGCGTTGTGGTAAACGCTCCCAAGGCGGCCAGAGGAAACGCTTTAAAGACACTGAAAATCTCACTGAATGCTTTTTGAATTCATCATGACACCTGGGACACCGCAGCCAGAGACCGAAATTCGTGGCGTGCATCATTACGCAAGGGTGCAGTCACTTGTGAAGCAACCAGGACTGCAAGAGCTGTGAAGAAAAGACAGAACAGAAAAACTACTGTAGGAAATCCTCCTCCAGAAACGTCAAGCATTCTTCTTCCACATTGTCAAAGAACATTTCGAGCCAAAATAGGCCTTATCAGCCATCTTAGAACTCACGGCTCCATACTTTCAACCCCACTGGATGAAATGAATGGTCATCATCATTCTTGATGAACAAACAACAACTACAACTAAATGCTGCAGATCCTGTTTATTGTCCGCAATCAATACTGCATTATCCGCATAACTAATGTTATTGATGTTACGTCCTCCAATGATGATTCATGTCATACCTTCTACAATTCTGCTACTATCTTACGATCACCTGTAAAGTACACACAATCTGAAGTTGTTGTTCCAGTTGTCTCTGTAATATCGTGATCATGTTGAAGTCGGCATGATGTAACTATTGTGTCTATGTCGCTATTTTATTATATTTTTACGTGATAAAATGCAATGAATTTAAAAGAGTGCAGTGTGGCAAGTTCAACATTTACCTCACGCAGTCTCCCATGTATGTATTATTTTATTCCACAGGAGAAATTAGAATGAATCCTTGGCCACTGATTTTTTCCACTTTTGTGCTGTATACAAGTAAGTGTATTTAAAAACAGGGTTAAGCCAGAAATTTAAGTTGCAGCTGAATATTTCAGTAAAAGTCGGAATATCTGGCCAGCCTTTCTCTGACTTTCGCAGGCGTCGAAACCTATCTCATGACATTATCAGCGCAGATAGATATCAACTTCGTTAACATGCAAGCTAACACACTATTCCATGTCAAACATGTTTTACATTTAACTAGATCAAGAAGTTTAAATCATAGCTTCACACTTGATATATAAAGTTCAAATATAAACCTATCCAAATATTTTAATCATAGCTTACACTTGAAGCAGAAAATTTGATATAAACGAAAAAAGCCTCCAAAAGTTATACCATACACTACTTTAATATGACATAATGTCAACCACATTTCTCTTCATTAACTTATGCTATCACTATTTTGGTTATAATTATGGAAAGATCCTTTACCTCACGTGGTTAATGTGAATGGATGGCTATTTCAGCTGAGGTCGATGCATTGGCTGACTTGTGGAAATCACCATCTATGATCCTGATGCCACAAAATGGACATGACTTCCATATGTATAAATTGGGCACATACTTCAACAATTAAATTAAATGTTTGCATATCCTTTACAGGACATTGCTGTAAACATCAGCATCTTTCAGCTGATTGTTGATTTCTTGGCAAGATTACGCTCAGTAGTTTGCCTGTAAGTTACCAACGCGATTCCAACCACTGCTAATTCTCACCGTCGTCCCGTTACTTACGAGAGTATACGAGATTACGGAGAAACGTCGCTAACCTCTAGGCCAGGAAGCCGGCACTTCAACAATAATATACATTAATTAAGTTTTTTTTTTAAATGTTGCATATCCCTTAGAGGACGTTGCAGTCAACACCAGCATTTTTCAGCTGCTTTTGAAGTACTAGGCACGTTTTTAAGTTCAGTAGCTTGCCATTGATTTCTGAACGACGGATCACATACCCCTTAAGTTACCAGCGCGGAGCCAACCGCTGCCAATTCTCGCAGCTGCTGCTTTCCTCACGTGGATACACGGGATTACGAACAATGTCGTTAACTCCTTGGCGAGAGAGACCGGCTTAATTATTTACAACATTGCTATGATACAGTTATTAAACAAATATCCCCACGTTGGTAAATTCGGAAACAAATAAAACTTTACGATATCTTCATTCACAAGCGAACATGTTATAGCAACACTTTGTGTATCTTTGCAATTTTCTAACTTTGCCATATCACTTTATATTGCAGGTGGCTACCGTATCGGTGTGCTACTACACAAACTCAGTCCCACAACAGAACTGAAATGATGGCCTTTACATCCAACCACGTCGACCCATTTATGTGCACACATTTGGTTTATTCGCATGCTGAGGTCAGGGAATTACACCTAGCACCACCTCAGGTGAATGATGAATCCACACCAACGACAGTGGGAATGTACGTTTATTGAGGGTTTTAAGCATAGTTTATTGTGTTTCTCAGTTATTACTTCGTTTTTGTTTGTTTTTTGCTGGTAAAACCACTGGATGTTTTTATGTGTTAATCTGATGCTACTTATTAATGTCTCTAGATCCGTAATTGAAGTTTGTAATTCTGTGAATGTTGTTATTTTCATGTCAGCATTTATAGCTTTGATGTAGTCAGCGCCATTTCACAATGGCAACATAATTGGTGTGATGTGAGCATCAGGCCATGTGGGAGCTTGGCATTGACTGTCACAATGGTACGGACGTTGTCGTATCAGAAATCAATGACTAACTACAAACAAAGTTAATTGCATATCCTTTACAGGACGTCGCAGTCAACCCCAACATTCTTTAGCTGTTTGTGATTTCGTGGCAAGTTTGTGTTCAGTAGTTTGCCATTGTTTTCTGAACTATCAGCACTCACCCCATTTCATAAAAACCAACGTAGAGTGGTCTGCTACCAAATCGCCAGCAGCTGTGTTTCGAACGTGTTGTACGGGATTACGAAATTCATCCGGAACACCTTTGTCACAGAGCCCGTCAATGACTAACTATTGAATGTAAATATTCACAGAAAATCACTAACAGTCAATGAATGCTTAGATTAAGATCGACGTCCGTTAATACGGGCACAACTGTATGTTATTCTTATGTCACCTGAATGTGCCCATACACATGAACTCGAAGTTTGTAATTGCTGTTAATGTTATTAGACGCAAGCTAGCTGACAGTGTCAATAAAGCTGGGATCGAACATGCTGTGAATAATGTTTCTCTCATGCTACCGAATAGTTTTGAGAGATTCGTACTGGAAGTGTAAACTGTTGTGACTGTTCTTATTCTTACTATGGATCACAGTATCGATATGTCCACACTCGAACAATTCATTCATAATATAAAGTCATATTTGCTTGGATTTTGCTTATGACAAAATATGTATAATCTTTACACGTGGTCTTTGTTTATAAACGTCTTTAGTGCGTGACAGTAAAAGACCATTTACTTACTTCTTAAACTGACAGCAAGAGCTGTCATCACACTTGAGAACTAACTGACATCTTGCCGTCTTTGCAGACGATAATTTTCTTACATTGTGCTAAACAAAAGCAGATAACCTTTACTTAGCATAGAGCTTGAGCTGAATTGTAGAGACCATGAGTTGTCCATGCAGCATGATCCCTCTCTCAACCTGCCTAGTCTACTCCAGAGGAATGTTAACACCAATACATCTGGAACAAGACAAGCTGCAGAAGCTGCCGGGTCATCAAAGCAATTCTCTTACTGTGCGCCTGTCGTAGCGTCGATCCTAGACCAGTTGGTCGATCCTTGACCAACGCTTAGGGATTGGTCTGTTTTGCCAAGACATTTAGTCTTGAGGTTGCAATTCTAGTACCAGGATAAGGGTTGACCCACCCATTTGCCCACCTACTCTCCATGCCGTTTGCATAATGAAGGGTGTCTGTTTACTCAAGAACAATATTACAATTATTCGTCCACGTTGCAGTTTTAACTGTTACAAAATTATGTGTATTTTCCATGTGTGTGTGTGTGTGTGTATGTGTGTGAGAGGAGAGAGAGAGAGAATCTCGTAGTACAGTGTATTTTTTTGTACTTCACTAAAATAGCAGTTGTTAATTTAAGCAGTTAATTTAAGCCGTTAATTTAATAATACATAAAGCCTGCCAATGATGTGATACATCTGAGGACTTATCCAGTATAAACAAGATATTTCAATAATGAACATTAGCACAATCTGAACTGACTCATAACTGCAATGCTGAAAATACGTTGTTCTATTTGCAATCAAGTTTCAGGAAAGTAAGCCAGTCTCATTGGAATAAACAGAAATAACACTCACAATAATAACGACATCAACAACACAAATACAATTCAAGTACTCACTGTCTCTTTTCAAGAATCATTATGTTAATGTGTTTAAATTTGAAAATGCAACGAAACTTAAGCTACTCGATCATTGAGCTTAGTAGAAGTTTCAAAACATGTATGGATTTTATTTATTTTCAGGTATCAAGAGATTGTAAACCTCAAAAACTCCAATCCAAGGCTAAAGATTCTTCTGGCAGTGGGCAGCTTCATGGAACAGCCAGAATCCTTTCTCGCTGCAGCCGACAGTGACAGCAGTAGAGCGTTCTTCTCAAGCAGTGTGACATTATATCTTCGTAGGAGGAACTTCGACGGCGCACAGATGGAATGGGCAAATCTTGCAGCAAAACCAAATCCACGTTACGACAAGACTAAATTTGTGCTTCTTTTGAAGGTGCAGAGAAGGTTACCTACGCAAATATATATTTACACAGTTACACGTCTGTTTATCATATATTCAACATTATAATATAAATTATAATAACCTATATGATGTAGACACAATCATTGTTTAGACCAGACACAAAGAAACGTACTTCAGGCAATCAGAAAGACATGGCCAACATCTTATAGCCACATAGTAAGAAGGAACACGCTGACATATATTGAAGTATGCGGAAAGATTAGTGGAAATGAAAACTGCGAACGGCAACGAGAGAAGGTTCCTAAAAATCGTCATCTACGACAAGGGAGGTAAGCACCTACATGTATGCATAATGCTACAGAAGGGAAGCTGTGATGAAGAGTTATCACCCATGCTACTTTACAAGAAACTTGATCATGATGATCATGATAATGATGATTACCGTATTTATGTTGATAATGAAAATGATAGTTATGATTATATACTATCATACTTCAGTAAGCTAAAGGCCGGTCTCCGAGCCAAGGGAGTTAACGACGTTGTTCGTAATCCCGTATATCAACGTGGGGAAACAGCTGCGGGAGATTCAGCAGCGGATCGTGCCGCGCTGGTAATTAAGGGGGTTAAGTGAGCCGGTATTTCAGTAAGCAATGGCAAACTACTGAACGTCCTGTAATGGCTATGCACCATTAAAAAAAAAAAGCTACAGGCACACAATATAGGACAATAACAGTAATCTTTAAATAACCTGTCATGATAATTTATAACCTGATGTTATGCCGCTATTGTCACTTCCCCAAGGTGAAGATGATGCCAATCAGCACGTTTTTTTTTAAATACAGCTTGAGATATCAGGGCCCGCGGATAACCACGGAAGTAAGTTGTTTCATAAAGAAAAAGAATATATTAGAAACAGAAAACATTGGTTTTCGTAAAAAAGAAGAACATCGAATGCAATAATTGCCTATCTTTGGAAGTTAGTAAAAAAAATTCTTGCATATTACTTAGAAACAATTATAACATATGGCTTTGATTCCTCGACAATTAGTAACCAGAAAAAGCACATGCATTCAAAGAAGCTTAATATGTGTAGTTTTACGGAAGAATGTTGAACATTTCTTCAACGGTCAATGTAATTAATCAAATTGTTTTTAAAGCGGTCGTGATACACACACACACAATGTGTCACACATATCAGAAAGAGGCGTAGATGGCTTTAGCGAAGTTGATAGCCGACAGCCCTACTAATGCCATGAGCACGGTCTTACCTGGGTTAAATTCTAGGGCTCATTACTTGCGAAAGTAAGGAAGCGTTGGCCACCTATTGCTACGTGCATTGAGGCCTACAAAAGTTGATAGTCGCTCTCACATAGTAGCAGAATGCTTCAGAGCTGTGAACTTGAGCATCGTCTATACACGTGCAACTAGTTCAAGTGCACTGATTGATTTTCGCCAGTGAATTAGCTTTTCCTATTAATAGTGCCCTTTGCCTATTACTAGCCGAACCCACTCCGACTTCAGAGGTACTTGTAATTTACAACCTCGAGTCAAGGACGAGAAGTCTAACTGTCCGGTATGGTGGTTGAACCCCTCACCTCGGCACTATCACACCAGGTGTTTAAGAACACGCGGTATTTTTCATGTGGCTACGCTGACTGTAATATTTTATAATAACATATAATTCTAATAGGTGCAATAGTAGTATTATTAATAGTAGTAGTAGTAGTAATATTAATATTAGTATTAGTAGTAGTAATAACAGTAGAAGTAGCAGTAGGTGAAGTAGTAGTAGTGGTAGTAGTAGTAGTAGTCGTAGTCGTAGTAGTAGTATTAGTAGTAATAATGGAACGCAGAGGTGTTTCCAAGGCACCAGGGCCGGGTTATATACTGGCCAGGACCTATTGACGCGTCCTCGTCGAGCGTCCTGGGCATCAGGTCCCTTTGGGGTCCTGGCTAAAGTCAGTAGGATCGCCGATTCCTCCGAAGTCGGAGGGTGTCTGCCTGTACGCCGAGGAACCACCAGTCTGCACGCCAATAAGCCAGACATGGGACAACGGATACTCACGCAAACCTCAGGTCCTGTATGACATCACACTGATGTTGGACAACAGGGTGCCTTCATCCGACATACAAGACTTCACGTTAGAGCTCAAGCCAACGAACACAAGCAAGTAGTAATAATCATTATAGTAGTAGTAGTAGTAGTAGTAGTAGTAGTAATAATATCAGTAGTAGTAGCAGTAGTAGTAGTAGTAGTAGTAGTAGTAGTAGTAGTAGTAGTAGTAGTAGTGGTGGTGGTGGTTGTGGTGGTAATGGTAGGTGGTCGTGGTGGTGAATAGATATGTATACAAGTGTATACATAAAATATTTCATTCTCTATTCTCTTATTCTAGGCGTTAAGAAAAGCATTCAAAGAAGACTCACAGAAGAGCAGAACTACGCTTATCTTGGCTGTAACTCTGCCAGCTTTTAAAAGTCACATTGACACGGGATATAAAATCCCTGACCTCGTGATGTAAGTCTAGTATTTAGTCATGACTGCGCTGTATCCCTGTTCTGTCTTCTCTCCACATTCTAGTAAATTGTTTCGCCTTTACACAGTTATAAAAGTTATGTGTTCCCTTTATTAGTTTAAACTTAAGCAACAACAACAATATATACATTGTGAAAGCATGGATTTGTACAACATTTACTATATAGCTATCTAATACGATAAGATTGCACATTTTGGTTTCTTTGTTTTAGGAATGGATATCATAGCACTCCGGACCAACTTATAGTGCTCAGTCCTCCTCAGCAATCATTGAAAGGTGTATGTGTTGATCTTTTCAGGACTATTCCGATTCTAAACACTTCAGATTAATCCCGTCGTACCGTCAACAGTGTTGAAACATGACTTCAACCCAAATTCAAGTATTCTTAAAGATATTGTTTTATGTGGTTTCGAGTCTTCATCTGTCACTATTTGCAAACTATCTAATTTTTCCATCTTGAGTATTCCAGCTACCGGTGTGTCCTCATCCCAAACCTTTCTCTGAACTCCAGGACAACCCGGGCAGTTTATCCATGATAAGTCCTTGTAAGAGAGAGGGTTCTATTCCTGCTACCCAATCATGTCATATCTGTTATTAGAGGCTAGGAGAAGGACTTTCATGGGGCACGTATATAATTATACCGTAGGGCTGTGAATTCTGGACAGTTTGTAAAACATAAACTCAGAATCTATATAATTGTGGTTGTATTGCAGAACATGGGTGTATGTATGTGAAGCGTTTACAATGAGCAGTCAAGCTGAACAACATCTGATGGCCGTGGAAATGTGGTTTCTGAGGAGAATGCAAAGAATACCACTGACAGATAGAAAACCCAATGACCAAGTACTACAAGAAACAAATGAAAACCGCAAACTGATTAGAGAGATTAGACTTAGACAGTCACAATTTTTGGTCACGTTATGAGAAGAAATAAATTAGATAATTTGGTGACAACTGGCAAGATCGAGGGGAAGAGAACAAGACGAGGGCGGGGGGGGGGGGAACACCTCGATTGCTTGACCACGTTGTATGGTCGAGACAAGAACACTGAGCTAATCCAGAATTCTGGTGATCGAGTGAGATTGCAAAACATTACGCTTACGCTTACCTGCATGGCACATGGTGATGATGATTAAAGAATATGGACAAAGCAGGACCGGAAATTAATCAGTAGTTAACTGTAGAAGACATAATACTTTTTTTTTTTTTTAAATGGTTGATAAAGATGCTTCTCTATCTCTCAGTTTTCGTATACAGCTGCAGTTTATTTTCCAAAATGCATTGGCTGCTAAACACAATTTAAGTGGAATGTTTAACGTAAAAGTATAAACGAAAACAAAAAAATAAATACATTTCTGTTACCATCTAGGAATACAGGCTCCATACCATGAACGCTTCGAAATAATGGCGCATTCATTTATCGACCGTGTTAATGTGCAATGGGGTCTTATTACATACACCTGAAGCAGGCAATCCAGCCAGAACGGAGTGGTTAAATTATTAAATAATAAATCGGGTAATTTTTCTAATTACTGGTATGATTGTTGAAACAGGAGATTGTGGCAGGTAAAAGAGAAATATTTGGACAACCTTGTCGCAGGTCTTTCAAATAATAAATCGTCGATATAAAAATAATAAAACGATGCATTTATTTCTATATGACTACATTATAGTCTGAATCGTACGACTTGACCGCTAACCCCCAAGAGAGTTTTCCCAATGTAAAGTAGGAATTTCTACGTCCCATTTCTACGCCATGGGGGTTTAATGTGCTAGCCTCATATTTGTAAAGAACAGTCAGCTGACACCTATTGGGTATTGAGTTCAATATCACGACGACCCTAGCTGCTTCTCAGAGCATTTTCTGGTACACATTTTAGGCTGGTTGAACTTCAAGCCCAGGTTAATTTGTTGTTAAAAATCCTCGTCTCGAACACATATCATCCAGCTGGCCAGGAAACGTGCTAGTTAGTGCGCTACCACCGTTTTACGCTAATGTACTTTGGATTACATACAATAAATTTAATAGTTACAACCTCACGCAGATTGTAGAGAGACTACCATGTATGTTGATTGTAGGTACTTTGATAACACACACGGGTCACAGGTCAGAAACATGTTTTACATGCCAGTAATGCTGATTTTTCCTCGTTGACAGTTGCAGTTTACATGCCCAACTTCTATCGGCTACACAATCTCTCTCTCTCTCTCTCTCTCTCTCTCTCTCTCTCTCTCTCTCTCTCTCTCTCTCTCTCTCTCTCTCTCTGTCATTCTCTCTCTCTTTCTCTCTCTCTCTCTCTCTCTCTCTCTCTCTCTCTCTCTCTCTCTCTCTCTCTGATACACACGTTCTCTGTAACTATCTCTCTCAACCTGTCAGTGTCTCCCTATCTCGTTCTCTATCCAATTCACTCTATTTCTCTCTATCTTTCTCTGCCAAACACACATACACACACACACACGCGCGCGCGCACACACAGTCTCTATCTCTTTAACTATCTTTCTCACTCACATACATTATCTCTCTCTTTCACTATCTGTGACGTTTGTAGCTAAGAAGTATGAAACTGCCTTATAATAAACCGTATGTCTACGCAACAGAAATTTTAATTTGATGTTTTAATTGTCCAGAAGCAGTTTCCTGCTTCAGGTCTATAATTTGATAGAGCCATCACATTTTTAAAGCCTGAGTGCACGGAGGAATAGATGGCCTGTATTTCCCTCACTTAGCGAGACGATAAGCACATGGCCAAAATTTCGTTCGACTGCGGTCATGACATTATCAGGGCAACTGCTTATTAACTACGCCAACTCACCCACTACGTAACCGTAATACATTGACCACGGTGGGTTAGAAAGGCACGCTGAAAGAAGAGGCAGTGGTCCACCAGCACGACGGAGGCTAGAGAACATTTATGGCACGTTGGACACGAGGGTGCGTGAGGCGGGACACAGCCTCAGATGAACAGTCTCGGGTGCATCGTGATGAGATCGACATACTGTAATAAAACGTTGCGTAATAATGAATGATGTATATATGCATTATTGTATTGCTTATTCTATGCAATGTTGTCTGTTAATTGGAACATGTGTAATGTGTGTTCGTGGTTATCTTTCACAGGGAGGCTGATTTCATTACCATCCAGTCACTTGACATGCACACATCCTTAGATGGAAAAGTTAGCTTACACGCTCCCTTGCGTTCTGACCCAAAATCGGTTGGCGATGATAGATATCTCAGTGTGGTATGTATCTTCTTACACAATTCTTCATATGTCTGTAGTACTACTGACCCTTCCTTCCATCTTTTCAAACCCCCCTCTAGCTATCTATCTCTAGATCTAGCTCTCTCTAGCTCTCTCAGTATCCATGTGTATTGTGTGTGTGTGTGTGTGTGTGTGTTTGTGTGTGTGTATGAGTGTGTAATATAAATACGTTGTAAATACAAATATACACATTAATAGTGTTATTAAAATATATTTCATAAATATGTAGGTAGAAACACACAAACAAGTTGAGCAACCAATAATAATATAACCAATATTAACTTATCAAAATATCCTATGACAGAAATGAGTCTTGATTGCCAATGTGTGCATCTGAAGAAGATTAAGAAGAAGTAGAAGAAGAAGAAGAAGAAGAAGAAGAAGAAGAAGAAGAAGAAGAAGAAGAAGAAGTAGGAGGAGGAGGGGGGAGGAGGAGGAGGAGGAGAAGGAGGAGGACGATGACAAGGAGGACGAGGATGACGAGGAGGAGGAGGAGGAGAATATGTTCTGTCTATTGTGTCCGCGCTAATTTTTCAGGAGTGGATTACTAATTACTACATAACCATGGGAATTCCCAAAGAAAAAATAAACATTGGCATACCAACTTTCGGCCGGACATTCAAGCTCAAAAATGAATTCTTGAACAAGAAAGGAGCTGCCACCGAAAGTCAAAAGGGCGCTGAGCCATGGACTCTAACAGACAACATTGTGAGTTATTCCGAGGTAAGTAGAAGATGATCAATGATTCGAAACATTTGGCACTTCATTGTGGTTTGGTTTGTAAGAATGAATGTCATTGCACACGAGGACTTCCATCAGGACTCCAGTCTCCTCTCATAGGTCACTCTTGAAGAATCTGAGAAATATCACCTAAGGGGTGTCTAGTTGGTCGTGCGTGATTCTGACACACTTGATTCTGCAGCAATTTGGAGGTGACATGTTCGAATCCCGCTCTGTAATTACATCTTTCAATGTGTATGTTGTCTAGTGTGTCATCTAGTTTCTACGTTCCTTCTACTTCTATGAGTACCAAACAATACTTGTGTGTTTATATTTGAAGAATCTCAACACTGCACATCATTGGTAGCAATAGCGAGGTTCCTAATGTAAAACATATCCATCCATCATGTACCATGAAGATAAGCATAGCCGGTTATGTTTTGCCATCTCACTCGATCACCATAGTTGTGGATCAGCTCCGTGGTTTTGTCTCGACCATGCCACGTGGCCAAGCCATCCGGGTATTTACTTCTTGGTCTTCCCCTTGGTCTCTTTCCTTTGATCTTGCCAGTTGTCACCAAGTACTCCAATTCATTTCTTATTATAACATGACCAAACATTGTGAATGTCTACGTCTGATGTCTCTAATCAGTTTGTTTCTTGTATGACTTGTTCATTTCTTTTTCTGTCTGTCCATGGTACTCTTTGCATTTTCCTCAGAAACTACATTTCCACAGCCATCAGATGTTTTTCAGCCTGTCTGCCCATTGTCCACGCTTCACATCCATATAAAAGTCTAGGTTCTATGTAGCACTTCAACACTCTTTTTCTCGTTTCAATTGATATCTTTTTATTGGTCGGTATGTTTTTCATCTTGCAAAAGGCTAGCTTCGCAAGGGCAATTGTTGATCTTATCTCTTCAAGGCATCTCCCATCAGATGTTATGACTGTTCATAGATAGCTGTACCGATTCCCTTGTTTAAGAATGTGCCCATTTATTTGTATATTACATTGTGGCATTTCTTCCTTCCTAGTGAAGACCACAATCTGTGTTTTCTTACAATTCAATTCTAATCCTAGTTGTTCACTGTGTGTAACAACCGCATCTACTAAATTTTGCAGGTCCTGTTCATTGTCTGTAATCAAGACTGTATCATCGGCATATCTAATGTTATTGATCTATCGTCCTCCAATGTTGATTCCTTCCATATTTTCTATATTTCTGAAAAAAAACTTTCACTGTACAGGGAAAAAGATCTGGAGACATTGCACATCCCTGTCTCACACCTCTCTTAATAGGATGATGTTGACCTACTTCATTATTAATTCTTATGGCAGTTTATTGTTTCCACTATATATTTTTTTACAAGTCTAAGGACTTTTCCATCTATTTGTAGATCTTCAAGCATCCTGAAAACATATTCATATTATAAAACACATATCATATTTTTTGGACATGTTATGAGAAGAAATGGATTGGAGAACTTAGTGACAACTGGCAAGATCGAAGGGAACAGACCAAGAGGAAGACCGAGAGGACAATACCTGGATGGCTTGGCCACATGGCATGGACGAGAGAGGAACACTGAGCTGATCCACGACACTGGTGATCGAGTGAAATGGCGAGTCATGACCGCCAACGCTTTCCGGCATGGCACATGATTGATTGATTGATTGATCATATGTTTTATGTTGGTAGGTTTTAGAATCGGGACAATTCGTCGTTTTAGCAACCCTTAAACTTATTTGTTTTCAATTCCAAATTGCAGAGGAATTTCTAGTATACACAGCATAAACACTTGGGAGCCGTGGTAGCATAATGGCTAGCATGTGTGCCAGCCGACCCGATGGTCATTGTTCGATTCTGCGTCGATTCGGATTTTAAAATCGTCCTGGTCTGCGACGTCGACCTAGCCTAGAATATATTCTAGGGCAAGTCCTGTGAGCTGACAGCGGGCGCCGCGATATTGAGCACATCACACGTTGAGTGCTGATGGGTCTGTAACTAGATGGGGCAAGTGCCGGTCTCCCTGGTCTAGGGATTACTCAACTTTCTCCATAATCCCTATACTCTCGTGAGTAACGTAACGTGCGCGAGAATTGGTAGCGGTTCTCTCCGCGTCGGTAACTTAGGGGTATGTGAGCTGGTCGTTCAGAAAGCAATGGCAAACTACTGAACGTAAAACTTGCCAAGACACCAACAGCAGCTGAAAAATGCTGGTGTTGACTGCAATGGCCTGTAAAGGATATGCGAAATTTAAAAACAAAAAGTGCTATATATCCAGTACGCTTCAACACATGTAAAAGGGCCTATCTAACGTATATTCGTGATCTCGATGTTTTTGGCCTTTATCTCTTCTAGGTTACCGATCCACTAACCTGGAATCACGTATGAGCATAAAGTCTAAGTGTTTCGTATATTATAAATGCCTTGTTTGTAATGACTGCCGTTTCCATCGATGATAAACTGTATTTTCGTAGAGGACTTTTGTGGTGACATTCTGGTGGCGGCATTATGCACAGTGTGCCTGAGCGGGTTTTTGTTTGTCGAGACTCCTGTCTTTTCCACTTTTTACATGGGGCAGTGAGGAAAACTGTATGTGATGTGGGCAATATTATTCCGGCTACCTTCACTTCCAGAGATACTTTCTGATACTCATTTTACACTGCGTCGATCTGAGAGCTCATGTCAATATTAAAACATCCACCCCAGTGCGGCTTCAAATATATGTCCTCCGAAACGTCTAGCTTCCACGCTACCACAGTTCCAGATCAGCTTGAAGAGTAAGTCGACGCCAAAGTTTTACACCACTCCGTTCCTCGTGGCACCTTGAACTGTAAAGTGCTCATATGTACACGTCATTTACATAATTAAACAGCTTTCCTAATTGCTTGCCTTTTAATGCAAGGCATAACATCATATTAACATTATATGCTTTGTCTGAAAGAAGATCATTTAAGTAATATGTTATCGCATATGCTAAATCATTGAATGTTTTCAATAAAATATCATCATCATCATTATCACGCTGATAACCATGGGCGGTCATGGTTCGTAATCTCACACAATCACCAGTCTTGAATCCAGTATGTGATCTTGTCTCGATGATGCCATTTGGCCAAACCTTACAGACATTTATCTCGCCTTCCCCGTGTTCTTTTCCCTACAATTTTGCTAGTTGTTACTAAACTACTGTACACTTATTGTAATATACTTTAAATAACATATCGTTAAGTACTCTATATTGCATGCTTCTATTTTTTAAACATAAATCTTATTTTTTTCAGCAGAAAATATCGTATCGTGTAACATCCCAAGTGAAAAAAAATATATATATATATATATATAAACAACTTTCCATTCTTGCTTCAAATCCAACCAGGTGTGTCGGCTTTTGTTGATTGGTGGATCAGTTGAACATGATGAGTCACAAGGAGGTCGTTACTACACCCAGGGCAATCTATGGATCAGCTACGAGGATATCATGAGCGTCTTTCAGAAGGTACACAATCTGTTTGATCACGCTGTAGAATAGTCACATTACCTTCTTTGTTTTTATTCGCTTGGAACTGATCTGTGTCTACAGTTTTGTCACCAGCATGGACCGTACTGTCTGCTACGGATCATACAGACTTATGTAAATTTGACACAACAATGATTGTTTCATTCGGCTATAGAATAGACCTTTCGGATATGTTGTTTTTGTTTAAATGTTGGTATTTGTAAATTGAAATAAGGAAATCTATGTCCAGCATTGAATTGCTGAAACACAACACCAATCAACACAAACTTAATGCCGATGTTTACGATATTAAATCAGTATAAGCTGTGTATGCTTGAAAATAACACCAGGCAATCGTATTCCAGATTATTAGAAATAAGACAGCGTTATTTATTTCAATGTCCTTTAGATGGAGTTACATTGAACAGCAAGATTTCTATGCAACTGTACAGTCAGTAATTTGTCATTGCTATCTTAAAGGCCCTCACTTATACCATGTTATTAAAATCAACATGAAGAGGTTAGCTCCCATATCGCCTACAGCTGACGTCGAACATGGTTTGTTGGAGTTGTGAAACTGCGTTCACTACCCCTAAGCTTCAGATTTCGGCCAAAGAAACTGGTGAATGCAGTCTAAAAAGAGTTATAGCAAAACTTACTAGTGGACGTTATAGAAAAACAAAACATTTGCCTAAACAGAGTAGCTGGTATAGGGTTACACAGATACATGATCAGCCATGGTATTAATGAGAGCATCAGCCGATTGCTACCCATCACACAGCAAGATATACACGAGACTGTTACTTTATGTTTATCAAAGTATATTCATAAAATGGTAACAGGAAACATTTCTAATAAACTAACTTGTCTGTTTACAAAAGGTTATACCACAGTGGTAGGGAGCTGCAGTGGCATGAGGGTTAGTGCGCTTGCCTGCCAAGACATTGGAGCATGCTCAGCGGCTAACAGACAGGATTGGTGTGATGACCAGAAATGTAATTGATGGAACTAATGTTATATTGTAAAGATACCAAGATTTATCAGCTATCCCACTGAGCTAGTAGCTGTTAGTGCGATTTGTTCTCTCGAGGATTCTTATCTGTGCCTATCCCAAAGACCGGAGTGTGTCAGCTATATAATGTTTACATATTGTTTATATAGTTCTATAAGTGACAGTTTGGTATGTGTGTTCTGACGAAAGTTTCCTATCGCAACGCCAATTCTAACACCGTTGATTATTTCCATGTGAAGTTTTCGATAATTTACTAATTGATTATTTGGTTGTTTCGGGATTCTCGAAACTCGAGTA
Source organism: Cepaea nemoralis (assembly GCA_014155875.1). Lineage (NCBI taxonomy): Eukaryota > Metazoa > Mollusca > Gastropoda > Stylommatophora > Helicidae > Cepaea > Cepaea nemoralis. The sequence continues at coordinate 285,104 of JACEFZ010004311.1, forward strand.
TAGTGCTTCCATATTGACGTGGACAGGCCTTAGGTTCATACCAGAATACGATCAGCGTTGCCAGTAGTGGGTTGTGCTCAATATTTAAATTTACTAATTGTGTTTTTTTCCCCTTTCAACAAGTTTTGCTAACTTGTCGCACAGACACATGGTGTTGGTACATGATAACGGTCACACTTCTCCTTGAATGCAGGAAAGAAAGCGGTGGCGAATAGAAGTGGCCACGTCAACTCTTTATGCCAATGCCTAGAACATGTGACGATGTACCACTTCACACAAGAACTTCAGTATATTCCTTGTTACTATCATTATAATTCCTAGTTGTGGAGTGTTATTCAGTTGGCCCCTCCTTGATACTAATATGTTTTTTTTTTCTCATAGACGTGTTTTATGAGAGAATTAGGACTTGGAGGCATGACCTTCTGGACAATTGAACTCGATGACTTCACAGGGGAAGACTGCCGACATGGTAGCTACCCGCTCATTAGGACAGCAGTCAACCTCATGACGGATACAGATCTATACAGATGCACTAAGTATGTGACAGTCTCAAGATGACTTGGTTTTATCTGTTTAGTAGGCACATATAAATAATTGTAGGTCAGCATGGCCGAATGGGTAAGAACGTGTGCTCATAAATATCCGTTGTGCTGATGCCGAGGTAACTGGTTCAACCCCTACAGAGGGGACAGCTGTTGTATAGTCCTTGTCTATCAAGCCTGTGTCCTCAGTACTCTTCTTTATGGCAGTGAAACCTGGACAACTTACTCACACCAAGAGAAACATTTAAACAGCTTTCATATGCGGTGTCTGCGAAGAATTCTTGATATTAAATGGCAAGACATAATCACAAATACTGAAGTTTTGGAAAGATCAGGTTGTGTGACAGTGTATTCCATGCTCAGTCTTCGTAGACTTAGATGGATAGGACATCTTAGGAGGATGGATGATGGTAGAATACCAAAGGACATCTTTTTTGATGAATTACAGATGGGTAAGAGATCTCAGGGTCGGCCTCTACTACAATACAAAGATGTGTGTAAGCGGGACATGATTGATACAGGCATTGATAATGCACATTGGGAGCAAGTCGCCGCTGAACGTGTTGCATGGAGGGCAAACATCAGAAATGGAATAAAGACAAAGGAGAAAATTATTGCAGATAAGTCACACACCTAGCGTTTGAGACGTAAGATGGTGCATGATGGTGGAAATTACCACGTGTTCACATGCACCCACTGTGAACAGACATTTACAGGTCAATTTGGTCTTATCAGTCACATTCGCTACAGCCATAGGTATAAGTTATTATGCCTTTTTAAAGCACAAACTATCGTCTGTCAAGACGGCAAGGTGCCAATATATATATATATGTGTGTGTGTGTGTGTGTGTGTGTGTGTGTGCGTGTGTAATTCCTTTGTTTCAAACGTGAAAATTACGCATTGTTTTTTTTTTTACAAGCGTAGTCCACATACGTGCAACTAATTATAGTGCACTGAGCTGATTTATGCGTGTCAATTTGCTTTCGCTATTACTTGCTCCGTGGCGAATGTGCAACGGACGCTGCTCGTAATCTTGTTCGAAACACAGATGCGGGTTATACGGCAGCAAGCCGCCTAGGATTAAAAGAAAAATGAAAATGGTATTGGTGTCGGTGTCGATAATTCAGAAAGCAATGGCAAACTACTGAACATAAACTTGCTAAGAGATCACAACTAGTCAAATAACACTTTTTTGACTGCGACTTCTAGAGAACAGGCGGCACCTGCGTGGGAATAAATGGAAGTAGTCGAGGACACTGTGGCTGGTATCTAGACTCCATTCCATAAAGCACTCATCATAATTGATTCTCAGTCAATTGTCCTAACGTTTAATCTTGATAATTCTAGCGAGAATGCTTCACACGCGCGCGCGCACACACACACACACACACACACAAACACACACACAGACATGCACACACACTCACACACACACACACACACACCCACAAACACCCACACACTTACGTACGTAAGCACATGCAGGCATATAAGGAGAGAGAGAGAGAGAGAGAAAGAGAGAAAGAGAGAGAGAGAGAGAGAGAGAGAGAGAGAGAGAGAGAGAGAGAGAGAGAGAGAGAGGTTCGTTGCCTGACGTCGAAGTGCTCGCTTTCTTCAGGACGGTGTTGGTGTCATTGGAGGTGGCAGGTTCGAATCCAGGTTTGACCACATTATAGCTTTCAATGTTTCTATGGTCAGTAAGTTCTCTTATCTCTACTTTTTTTTTTTCCTTAACTTTATTTATATGGGCTCAAATGGTTCCACATTAACTGATACTTCAAATGAAACTGTGCTGTGACACTAAGGTAAATTATAAATTGAATCCCCGTTATCGTAGCTATTCGGCGTACACACAAGTTCTCGCACACACACACACACACACGCGCGCGCGCGCACGCACACACACACACACGCACACACACACACAGAGAAAGAGAGAGAGAGAAAGGGAGGGAGAGAGAGAACACTCAAATCGATTAATAATGGTGTGTCGTCAAGTAATTAATTTCAGGGTTGTTCTTGGGACGCAATTTACATTGCGTGGTAATTTATGCATGTCCCATCCCATCCCGTCCCATAGGACTTTCCCATGGTATTCACATGGGAATAACATTCCCACGGCCAAGCCTGACAGACTTGTCCATGGGATATATTTTTCTGTCCTATCCAATGGTAATTAATGCGTGTCTCATCCCGTTCCATCCCATCCCTACACTATTCAGAAAATCTGCCTTTTTCCCCATGGGATTCCCATGGCCAAGCCTGGTAATTATCCAGACACCTGGTGGTGGAATGGGCATGTATTAGCTGTTTTCCCGCGCTTTTGTTTTTTTGTTTTTAAATGGTGTTAGTCCTGTTGACAACAGAGTAGCAACAGCGTGTTGTGATTACATTATTTGGTGAATGAACGCTTAATACCCACTAAGTCCATCATCGACTATCATTTGTGTTTGGAAAACAGATTGTAGCACGTTCGTCAGTGTTTGAATGGCGAAAACGCTTTCGTGAAGGTCGTTAATCCATAGAGGATGAGCTCCGTGAAGGTCGACCGAGAAAGGTCATTACCAGTGAACCACCATACAATGTCCAAGACTTTGTTTTGGATTATCGCCGAGTTACTGTATGCGAAGCGGCGATATCCACAGGCAGAAGTAAATGTTCTCTGAACACTATCATAGGGGTAACCTCAATTTCCAGAAAGTTCCATGTCGATGGGTCTCGAATCAACTGACTTTTCACCCCCAAAATAAAAGAAAGTGGCAGGAGTATCGAAGTGCGTCGGATAGATTCCCATTGGCTCAAGCATCAGCCAAATGAATTGTATGCTGCCGAAATGCAGCAGCTCGTAGCCCGATGGGATAAATTTGTTGGAGTGTAAGGCGACTATGTCGAAAACTAGTGCAGGTAATGTTAAGTTATAACTCTTAGTTATCTGGAGATTACTTCAGTCCCAATACTTATTGGAAGACCCTCCCTCGCATCATTATCATTTGTATGCAGTAATGGAACATATTGTACATCCTCAGATAATTAAAATTTCTCCCACAGCAGAAACCCGACGCAGTACGTGGACGTTCCGCCTCCTTTGACTGCAACTTTCGCTACACATTTTATAGCCCCGGAAGGTAGAGTCAATTGCTAAGTAGCTTATAAATTATTTTAGCTATCGTATTAGGCACAAATTCCATCGTTGTCAAGGGCCAGACTGTCATTAGCTTTTTCCAGTTCACTAATTGTTAGTTTTATATCAAATGCCTGTGAGGAACCGAACGATGGCCAGGGCTATAAGACTGACTATATGTGAATAATACTGGTTAATCTACGGCTGTGGAAATGTAAACAATACAGAAACATAAAGCACAGTGGAGCGTCACATAACACAATTACGGAAAACATAAGACGCGAAAACAAACACAACAATATGTAAACTACGGTCATCCCCGTGTTTTCAACGTTGATTTCTTACGTGTGCTTGTTACTGAAGGCTTGTCGCCACGACGTCTTTATTTTCCGTAATTATTGTAAGCGTCGTCTTCGATTGTAGACAGAAAAATCCACGTGGAATAAAGAAGACAGTCAGACTGAGCTTTTCGGACAGTCTCCCCACTGAAGGAAAAGTAAACAAAGTGGCATTTTGAATGCTAGGGAGGTATGAAACCGGTCTCAGAAGAAAATCAACTATCCTAACAGTGACACAGTACTGTAGGGGATATGCAACAAACAAACAAAAAATTGCTGTGGACACTTCAATATGTTAGAACTAAGAGTATAGAGGAGTAACCTTGAACAACCTCGTGGCATAGAAGAATGTCATCCTCCAGTATGATATTTTAAACTATAAGATATATTGCCCAGCGTGGAGTTGGTCTAGGTTTATAACAAACAAATGTATTTCCCATTCTAGACAGATATTCATGTTTTATTCATGTATTAGTTAGTTAAAGCTAAAAAGAGGGAACAGTCTTCTTGCTCTGAGGCTAAAGAGGACATGGCAGATTGTCAGCGAGGGTCTTCCTAGGAAAACCTTTCGCTGGTGTGGTTTTCTATCCTGCGCTCCGACTGGTTAACCTCTTGACCTGGCTTTCCGCCCGGTCACAACACAATTTGTTACCCTCTCATATATTTAATGTTTGAACTGACACATATATAGTGTACATATGATAGTAATTGCTGCTTTGTAATAAGCAAAGGAAAGGATTTCCGATTATATCATCACAACTGTGTTGTGTACAGATGCTTTAGAGTTCATGTACTTCGCGTTGGAGCTCAAGCCAACGAACACAAGCAAGCAAGCATCTCTGGGGCATTACTATGTGGACCGAGCATGTGGGGAATGATTGCATATAGACTGTGAGAATTCGCTGGTTGTGCTTGTTCTGTGTAGAGCAATTGGGGTTATGTGGCAGAGTCGCTGATGTGGAGTTCGTGGTGATAGTTGGGCAGGTCCCGGTGGATCAAGAATGTGAAGAGGACACTGGTACTTGGTTGGACGTACATCGACAGAGCCTGACAATGGTGTAACTAGATGGACCTTGGAATCCACAGGGCAGGAGAAGTATGGGGACCTGGTTACACGTGACGAGAAGTAGAGACAAAATGGTGGGGGAATGGAAAAGGGATAGAAAAAACAATATCTTCAATCCATCTATCCCTATGTTTTTCTTATAGGTTATGTCACTGATGGACACATGTGTGTTATCTGGGCCATGTCAGCGTAAACAGTGTTTACATTTGCCAAAAAGTGCATTCTGTGCCACAGTCTGTATGTTGTGAAAGCCAGTATTCATCTACTCTACTTTCGCTTTTCGCAGTCCTGAGAATTTGCATGTTTCTTTTAAAACGTGAACGTATGAATTCTATCCAAACTGAGAGTTTTGATTTGATAACAAAGATCATTCTCTTCGCATCGAACGTCACGTGAAATTCCACCAAGCTTTAAGGAACACTTCAACGACACCATTACATTGACTCCTTGGTGTTGCTGAAAAGAAAGAACAGTTCTCCCAGCCTGCAGAGATGCCACAATTATTATACTGTACAAACGATAAGGGAATGTGTGACCAAAACAATATGGGAATCTATCATCATCCGTAAATAGAATGATTACATTTGTGATATCGTGGTGGTAGTAAATATACAAGGGTTAAGAAGGTGAGTAACCAATGGTAGACAGGTCTAGCAAGCCAGTAGGGAATTGATCGTATAAAATATTATGTCCATGAATCACGGAGAAAATTGGAGGAAAGGCGCTAGTCACATGCGGTGGAGCGATATACGTGGAAGACAACAGCAACAACAAAGTCGACGGCAGCGACTGCACTAACTACATTGTTATGTTTTTACGGAGTTTGTTGAAAAGATTTTAACAAGACTGTAGTGGTTGTCTGGCAGTCTATATCCAGAGTCACGATGTGAGTAACGAGCTGAAAGATAAACAGCTGCCATGATGGTTTCTCTTCGCCAACTACAAGACAATTCTAGGAATCAAGGAACGTGAACCCATACACTAGGAAGTGCTTGGAGGCAATGGAGATGTGCTTACTTAGACCACTGTAACGAATACCTTAGAATGCTAAGGTGTTTAACAGAAGGAGTTGTTTCAAAGTACAACATAACGGGATGCAGCGAAATATGCCAGGCATAATTCGTGCAATCTATTGTTTGTGTCTTCGTTATTCAAAACCATTGTTAGATTGCCCAACACATAAAGGAGTGCATGATAACCTGGACAACACATTTCACATATCAACAGCAAAACAATTAAAACAAATAGTCAATAATACTGAGACGACCCCATTCACTTGTGTAAAACTTTTAAACATTGACGTCATAAATAAAGTATTCCAAGATTTCTTGCTTGGCATATAACCTCGGAAGTATAACATTCAACACACTCGCATAACATCAGCGACGATGTGCATCATTGTTGAGCCAAAGTATCATGCATCTCCTTCCCCATAACATGATACATAACTCTGCAGCATGCACCTGGCCAGCGGCAGCAGCAACATATGCCAGATAATAAATCGTGCAATATTTTATTAATAGCCTCTGTGCTTAAATGCACTAAGGGGATACATTGTTTTGAATTATTGTAAGACCTGCTGACTAAATCAATGTACCCAGCAGGAGATGTTTTCTTGTGTCCACAGACCGGAAACGTATTGTATGCTATTACACGAACTGGGCCCAGTATAGACACGGGAAAGCACGCTTTTTGCCTGAGAACATCAATGCCCACCTTTGCACTCATATTGTCTACGCCTATGCTGTATTTCAAGACCTCACGATAGTTCCATACATTCAGAATGACGAATCAAAACCATGGATTGAGGGAATGTAAACTATATGTTTTCTTGTTCTGTTTTTTTTTCTTTTTTCTGTAATCATATTATATTGTGAATTTCAAATAAAGAAATATTAATTATCTGTCATCATCATCAACATTATCAGTATCTTCTTCTTGAAACGTCCCATCATTAATTGGTTATTTATGATTTTCTCGGCATGTTTCTTTCAGCAGTTTGCCATCGTGTTCTGAACGAATTACGCTCATGTCATTGCTAAACATAAGGTACCGTCTCCACAATGAAGGTTGGCTGCAATAGATCTCAAACATTGTCTGCCTCTCGTCTTGATTGTACATTCTGTCAGATTGATGTTCGTCTATCTCTTGACATCATCTTCAAAATTATATCGCTGTCTATCTCTTGCTCGTTTGCCCTCAACCTTGCCCTATAGTATGGTTTTTATAAAAGGGTTATGTCTTTAAACGTGGCCGATATATTTCACTTGCCTCTTATTTATGTCTTTCATCAACTCTCATTTCATTCTCAGTATTTTTAGAATCTATGTAGTTAGAGAATGTCTGCTTTCAAATCGTCTGCAACTGATTTCGAACCCCGTATGCGGGATTGTGAGTCGCATTATATACCCTTTAGCCACAGGTTATTGAGTGTAATCTTGCCAAGAAATCAAAAATCAGCTGAAAGATGCTAATGTTGACAGCGATGACCTGTAAAGGATATGCAAACATTTTTTTTAGCCACAGGCGTCGGCATTTTCCATTGCCCGTCCGATATTCTTGATCTCCCTTCTCCACAAGTTAATTTAGCCTCTTAAGGCTGATACGAATTGGTGTTACCCGAAACTCCACATTGTGCCAACGACTTCGGGTGGACGAGTATGCATTTCAGAGTACAAGGTGTATCCTTGTGCGAGAAAATGCAATTTAAAGAAAACAAGTAATGGCAGGGCAAACCAGGCTCTAAGCCTTTGTTGGTAACTGGTTTAGGATCAAAGCTGTTGACAATTAGATTATTGCTTTTCTGATCCGGCAACTTCTACAGCCTGTCTTATTCCAGGTGCATTCGTGTTACCTTTCTACTTGAGTAAAGTATGGTTGCTAGGCGGAAAGAGAAATATTGTTGGAAGCGCAACACATGATCTCTGTACATCAACTAAAGCTTTGTGCTATGGAGAGATTATTATGGCTTTTGTTTTTTTAAATCCACAATGTAACAAACTATCGTCTGTCAAGACGCCAAGGTGCCAGTACTAATGGTATAATACTAACATTACCATTTGTCTTTCTGCCAGGTATAGCCGTGTTTTAAGAGCCAAGAAACAAAATCCGGATCTGAAGGTCTTGCTAGGAGTTGGTGGCGGGAGCGCTGGTTATGGAAGTCTGGAACCTCTTATTGCAGATACTACAATGCTCGAACAGCTCGCCAAGAGTATAGCCATATTTCTAGAAGAGAGACATTTTGATGGGTTGGAAGTGACATGGCAAAAGCCGTCTCGTCGGTGGAGACCTAATTTCTCATATTTTATTCAGGTGCAAGCATGAGTACAGAGTCCAGTGCACACCATCGTTCTACACACAATGTGTCACACCAAATTGTCATCGTATATATATATATATATATATATATATATATATATATATATATATATATATATATATATATATATATATATATATATATATATATATATATAAGCGTCATTGCACTAATGGTGTGCATATTATGGAAGTTTATCACATCACTCCTAAGATCATGTTGTGAACATAACTGGCCAAATTAGCGTCAGTGAAGGGGTTACATGGGGTTGAGATGTAAGTGTTGGTTGACAGATGCTGAAGCAGTATGAGTTATCCCGGGTTATACGAGTAATCAATCGCAAACAGTACGAACTTGATGTAAAAAGTCGCATATAGAGCGTCCCTAATGTGTGTGTGTGTGTGTGTGTGTGTGTGTGTGTGTGTGTGTGTGTGTGTGTGTGTGTGTGTGTGTGCATATATATATATATATATATATATATATATATATATATATATATATATATATATTGTTTTTTATGTTTTATTTATTGTTTAATATATACTATTGTTTCTAGTGCCGCTTATGCAAAAAACTATCCTAAGCCAGATCTTTCATTGGAGTGTGAAGTACTATTCCTTCACATATTCTCGGCCACGGCGGAATGATTCAGTGCGGCCAGTTGCTTTCCTCGCCACTTTTCCTTCGTGCGAAATTCACACAAAAAGTTAAGGTGTGTTTCCCTCTCTCACTATGAACTGCGGCGTAGTGAACATTGGATTCATTCTTTAGTGTGGGCCAGCTTCCCCTACTAACAGTGTCCCTCGCCATCCAGCAAATCAACGATGTCTTCTAAAGTACTTGTAATTTACGTCCACAAATCATGGACAAGAAGTCAACATTTTAGTCCAACTGACTGGTGAAATGTTGAATCAGTAACCTTGTCATCTGCACACCGGGAATGTAAACTTTAATTTAATATATCCATTCGGCCATTCTGACCTCAGTTCTATTATTCGAGATGACCCTGAAACGGTATGCTTGGGACAATAATGCTGCCACTGCCGGGGAATGAACCTGCATCAGTGATGATATGAAGATATTTGTGTCTTGGTTTTCATTATGATATATTGGCTATTGTACATAGGGGCGTTGTGTGAGTGTTGTCAATGTGTGTGATGTGAGTGTGTGTGTGTATGTGTCTGTGTGTAAGTGTGTTTGTGTTTTTGAGTGTATGTATGTGATTGTGAATATGTGTGTTATTATGTATATGTGTGTGTATCGGTGTGTATGTGTGTGTGTGTTTGTATATGTGAGTATGTGTGCATGTGTATTGAGTGTGCCTATTTGTGTGTGAGTGTGCGTGCGTGTGATTTTCCGTGTGCATGTTCTTGGCAAAATGAAATGCACGGAAAACGGTGGTTGAACACCAGCAAACAAATACGCGTGTCGCTGTTTAGAACGTGCATCCTTCCTGTGGCAGAATACGGGCGTGAATCATGGACGGTTTCGCTATGACTAAAGAAGGATA
>JACEFZ010004311.1:300000-303954 GCA_014155875.1 Cepaea nemoralis
TACCATAATTAGCGTTGTAAATCAGTAAATATATATTTGAACCCAGATAATGACCAATAGGTGGAATAGGGTGGGATCTGAACTGTTGAAGGCCGCGTCAAAACAATTGCCGCCGCATTCATATTTCTAATATTTGTATTTATTTATTATACTTTGGACCAATTGTTTTCAGACTAGAATCATGGGTTCGTGAAACGTATTGTCTGATTAAAACGAGTGGAGAAAAGTAGTGAAAAGTTTGGAACGATTAGTGGAAAAGCCGTGTACTGGATGACATAGATTTGAACATCCTGTGCAGATATGGTTCTCCCATAAATGTCTTTCAAAACGGCTCTCTATCATAAGCCAGATGTCATGCCTTTGTAGCCGTCATGTGTATTTATAATATACTAGCTGCCCGGCCCGGCTTCGCCCAGGCTTTGGCGGGGATGTATGTATGTATGTATGTATGTATGTATGTATGTATGTATGTATGTATGTATGTATGTATGTATGTATGTATGTACGTATGTATGTATGTATGGATGGATGGATGGATGGATGTATGTATGTATGTATGTATGTATGTATGTATGTATGTATGTATGTATGTATGTATGTATGTATGTGTGTGTGTGTGTGTGTGTGTGTGTATGCATGCATGCATGCATGTATGTATGTATGTATGTATGTACGTACGTACCTACGTACGTACCTACCTACCTATCTATCTATCTATCTATCTATCTATCTATCTATCTATCTATCTATCTATCTATCTATCTATCTATCTGTCTGTCTGTCTGTCTGCTTGTCTGTCTGTTTGACCCGGCCTGGCTTCGCCCAGCTCCTGGTGGGGAGCATCTCATTTAATTATATAAGTAGTCATATAAGCTCCCGTTCCCGACTATCTATCTGTCTGTCTGTCTGTTTGTCTGTCTGTCTATCTTTCTGTCTGACCCGGCCCGGCTTCGCCCAGACCCTGATGGGGAGCATCTCATTTAATTCATATAAATAGTCATATAAGCTCCCGTTCCCGACTATCTGTCTGTCTGTCCGACCCGGCCAGACTTCGCCCAGGCCCTGGTGGGGAGCATTTCATTTAATTCATATAAGTAGTTATATAAGCTCCTGTTCCCGATCGATCTATCTATCTATCTATCTATCTATCTATCTATCTATCTACCTACCTACCTACCTACCTACCTACCTACCTACCTACCTACCTATCTATCTATCTATCTATCTATCTATCTATGTTCGGCCCGAACATAACAACAAAATATAGATAGAATAGAAGAATAGATAGAAAATATGATTGGAAGAGATCTATCTAAAGTAAACTTGGCTCCCGTTCCCGACTATCTGTCTGTCTGTCAGTCTGTCTATCTGTCTGTCTGACCTGGCCCGGCTGCACCCAGTCCCAGGTGGGGAGCATCTCATTTAATTCATGTAGATATCTATAGCCAGGGGACTTAACTTAAGATATAACAATGCTACTAAAAGTTGTATCCCTTTTTTAAAAAATTTTTAAAATATTTTCTTATGTTCAGTCATGTAATTACAAAATTACATTTTAGGCAGGTAATAGCTGATAGCTGATAGATAAACCTATAACAGTTGGTTGCACAGGAATGAAAGAAAAACGTGTAGAAAATGTCATCTCAATCGGATTGACCGTTCGCGAACGCATAAAAGACGGATCCACATACATCCATCCATACATACATACATACATACATACATACATACATACATACATACATACATACATACATACATACATACATACATACATACATACATACATACATACATACATACATACAACGATTTTTATAGATATAGATATGACATCTTGTGTCCGCCTACGTTGTGGACCTCATCTTCTTTGCTTCTCCAGTACACCTGCCGCTATAGCTGTCTTTTCTAAATATTGATGTCGTTGTACATGAACAGAATTTTTCATGCTCTTCGCTTTTATTTGTCCCATTAACGGATTGTCTTTAATATTAACTTCTGTTTCAATAAATCAACTTATTATCTTTTTCGCCCATCGATTAACTCTTTATATTTCCAATAGGATCTGTAAAATATAAATGCAGTTAAAATAAATATATTCACACAGACACGAAACATAGGCTTGTTTGAGCTGCGGTCGAGGGAGATAAATACTTGCTGGTTGGATTCCTAAACTGGTGATGTGTAGTTCGTATGGATTAACAATTTTTCTTGTCAGATCAATCCAAAAGAATAGTTTTCCGCTACTTCCACCTACTTCTTCACATTAATGACTTGAAAGTTGATGGTACATCAATGGTTAGCACCGTATACTCAATATAATGCAAAGCATTAAAAAATGTGCTTTCTTTACTTACTGTTCGTTCATTTTATTTTTTTCTACGGACAGGAATGGGTGGCACAGTACTATGTCGGTCTCGGGGTACCTAGACATAAAATGGACATTGGTATTCCCACCTATGGTCGATCGTTTACTTTATATGCATCTCATAATCACGATGTCAAATCCCGAGTCAAGGGCCCAGGACTAGCAGGCAGATTTACGGCCACCTCTGGCCTTCTAGCATTCTATGAGGCAAGTATAGGCATGATCAGTTAGAGAATTTATGGCTGCAGTAGGGCATGTCAATATACAATTAAACTTGTATTTGTGGCTCGAGTGTAAGTGAATGAGAGAGAGAAGGGGGAGGGGAGACACCGATAGAGAGAGGAGCGAATGCGGTGAGGGGGTGAGACGCAGACAGAGAGCGAGAGTAGAGGGGGGTAGACAGAAAGAGAGAGAAGTGGGAGTAAGACAGAGAGGGAGAGTAGAGGGACGGAGACACAGAGAGAGAGAGGAGAGAAAGAAGACACGGAGAGAAAGAGAGGTGAGGGGGAGAGACATAGAGAGAGAAGAGGGAGGGAGACAGAGAGATGAGAGAGAAGGGGGTAGATACAGAGATAGAGAGAAAGAAGGGAGCGAGGCAAAGAGAGAGGAAAGAAGATACACAGAGAGAGGAGAGGGAGCGACGGAGACAGAGAGATAAGACAGGAACGGTTTAAGGAGACAAAGTGAGAGAGAGGATAGGAGAGTGAGACACGGAGAGAGGGAGCGATATACATATTGCTTGCGGGGATATGGATGGATGGAAATAGAGAGAGAGAGAGAGAGAGAGAGAGAGAGAGAGAGAGAGCGAGAGAGAGAGAGAGAGAGAGAGAGAGAGAGAGAGAGAGAGAGAGAGAGAGAGAGAGAGAGAGAGAGAGAAAGAGAAAGTATTATTAAATATATCTTGTGCATACTTAGTGAGTTTACTGAATGTCACGCTAAGTTGGTTGCATATCCTTTACAGGGCGTCGCAGTCAACCCCAGCATTTTTTGCTGTTTGTGATTACTTGCCAAGGTTATGTTAAGTAATTTGCCATAGCTTTCTGAACAATCGGCGCTCATAATTTTGTATGAAACCCAGCGCAATGTGATCTACTTCCAAATCGCCCGCAGATGTGATTCGAACTCAGTATGCGGAATTGCGAATCGCATTCGTTACCTCTTCGCCACAGCGACGTGACATTTTGCTAGAGTACAATTATATTATTATAAATTATTACAATTATATTATATATTAAACGGGGAAGACCAAGAGAGACCCTGCGTAGAACCATCATTAGAGAAGGCTCATTCAATGGCCAAGTAAATATCCAAGATCTACAACAGGTAGCAGCGAACCGCCAAGCATGGAGAGACAGGATTTCTGCCCTATGCGCCGCCTTAGACTCAAGAGGAAAGACTAACTAACGAACAATTATATTAGGAATTTTTTTTCGCATATCCTATTACAGGACATCGCTGTCAACACCAGCATTTTACGGCTGTTGTTGATGTCTTGACAAGATTAAGCTCTGTAGTTTATATTAGAAATGCGTTTTGTAAAATACCTTGCCGGGGGGTTTTTTTTTTTTTCCTTTTTTTTTTGGGGG
>JACEFZ010004313.1:0-32500 GCA_014155875.1 Cepaea nemoralis
ATACAACATGAAAATGGAAACATCAAGAGGCAGGGCAAGACCATGAAAAAGATGGATCGATGGAGTCATCAACACCTTAAAAACCCACAACATCACGGCATACCAAGCGACCGAGCGAGCCCTAGTTCGTAAACCTATCATCAAACACGCCTGTGACGCCTAACGGCAGAAACAAAAATTAAGTTTAACGACTGTTTACAATGGACTGACAGCTGCTTCTTCATTTGCACAATATTTTTGGTTTTGGAAGTAATTGCACTGTGTCTGTTTACAGTAGAGCTGCAATATTTGCACCTTTAGGTCGATGCATCTGACTTCTAGCATTTGTTGATCAGGTTAGCCTCCCGGGTGTTTTGCAGGACATCCCATGGTCTCAGAGTATGTTAACATCCAAAAGGAAAGAAATGAGCACAGAAAGCTGGCCTAACAAAATTTAGTTGAAAAGGCTTGTGATGGCATGAAAGTTCTTTAAAGATTGTGGATTATGAATAAGCTGCAAAAAAGGAGGCAGCAGAATTTACATAAAACATCCTAATAGAAACTTAAGAGACGCTCCATAGCAGCAGGAGAAACCTACACAACTTCAGAGCGGAGATAACAACCCTTCTCATAGATGTGCAGATTTTCAATAGCTGACAACCAAAACACCACCACTGTCTTTATAGACACAGTAATCCTCCAACCATCTCATGCTCCAAACAAGATATTATCCTCCATGAAATCAAAGACAACATTAGAAGGCTGTCCACGGAAACAGAACTACTCCTGCGGTGGGTTCCATCCCACTATGGTATCCCAGAAAATTAGACGGCAGATGAGCTAGCAACGGTGAAACCTTGAGCATTCCCATCCTAGAGATTTCATTAATTCATTCGGTAGCATGTCCTTTGCAGATCCTCACTCCCATAACAACCTTCCGGAAAACTTTATGATCATAAGCAATATGTCTCATATCCGATACACCCATCTGGAGATCATCTGCCACATCCTGCATACATCTTCTCTTTGGCCTTCCTCTTCCTCTCTTCCCGGGCAAATACCCCTCCATTATTGTTCTCTCCAAACTTTCATGACGTTTCAAGTGACCAAAATATTTCAATTTTCTTTGTTTTATCGTCTTTAGTAGCTAAACTTCTTTAATATTCAGATCATGTCGTTTGGAAGAATTTGTTCTTCTCTGAATTCAAGATATTCTTAGAACCTATCTATTACATTTATATTCATTATCGCCTAAGAGATTTAAGGAGACAAAAACACTTAAGGTCATCTCAGCGGACAAACTGGAGGGAAGGGAAGGATTAAAACTACAGACTAGAGCAAGACAGCATAATTGAGCTATGCTGAAATGTAGACACCAGAATCTTCACCCAGAACAGAACATTGTAGTCTAAGAGCATACCTCCACAGAATGGGTCTCACTTGCAAATGTAGACATCAGAATCTTCACCCAGAACAGAACATTGTAGTCTAAGAGCATACCTCTACAGAATGGGTTTCACTTGCAAATGTAGACATCAGAATCTTCACCCAGAACAGAACATGTCTAAGAGCATACAGAATGGGTTTCACTTGCAAATGTAAAGCATAAAAACAAATCCCAGAGCATATCCTGCAAGACGGTCCTGATTTCATCAGAGGGTGGAAATGTGGTCCACTGAGGCAACCAATGGAGAGAAACTGGGGGACAGGTAAAGTCCTCAAGTGAACCTTCTTGTTTGTGACCCATGCCAGTCTCATAGCAAAGATGGATCCCTTGTGAAGTTTGGTGTGATAACTTCAGTATCAGGCATGGGGAAAGGTTAATGCCATAGTGCATACAGGAATAGCCTGTACCTCCCCCAAGGCCAGCTAGCTCTGTGCTGGTTTTACATAACTCCATGCCAGATTTCGTCCAAATTTCATCATGTACACTACAAATATATTGCCATTACAGGTCTGAACCAAAGCAGCAAATGATCTCTCAGTTAGTGGACCCTTACCTAGAGCTGAAGTGCACGAAACCACGAAGTGCAGAAACATCTGCACTCATCAGCCTACTCCCAAATATTGGACAAAATCTTTAAAGTAGAGAGGATCAACTTAATTGCAGAGGATTGTATCCTGAATGGCTCAGGCTCATTCTGCAAGGTGGCCTGTCAAAAGCATCACACAAAACACAAACTCCATAGCTCCAGCAACGACTGCCAGTAGTCCCTGAGAAAAATGCACTCGTGAACAGAAAGACGCAGCCCAGAATGGAATCCACAACCTTCAGAGCATGAAACAGATGGCTTCGCCATGGAGACTCCCATTTGGATAAAATATGTTGACAGAAAGCTAACCCTAGTATTGTTTGTCCATCAAGAATGATGATGACCATTCATTTCATTCAGTGGGGTTGAAAGTATGGAGCCGTAAGTTCTAAGATGGCTGATAAGGCCTATTTTGGCTCGAAATATTCTTTGACAATGCGGGCAAAGAATGCTTGACGTTCCAGGAGAAGGCTCTCCTGCAGTGGTTTTTCTGTCCAGCCTTTACTTCACAGCTCTTGCAGTCCTGGTTGCTTCACAAGTGACTGCACCCTTACGTAATGATGAATACTACGACTACGAATTACGGTCTTTAGCAGCAGTCTCCCAGGTGTCAAGATGAATTCCAAAAGCTTTCAGTGAGATTTTCAGTGTCTTTAAAGCGTTTCCTCTAGCCGCCTTAGGAGCGTTTACTACAACGCAGCTTGCCGTAAAAAATTTGTTTAGGGAGCCTGTGATCTGGCATACGAGTTAAGTGACCAGCCCAGCGAATCTGATTTTTCATTAGTAGAGTGTGCATACTGGGCACGGAACTCTTTCTAGAACTTCAGTGTCTGGGATCTTGTCTTGCTATTTAATCTTCAATAGCCTCCTAAGGCAGACTGTGTGGAAGTGGTTTAATTTCCTAGCGTGTCGCTGATAACCCTACTAAATAACAAACTGTAACATCTAGAATTTTATCACAGCCCTGGTCTCGACATTTCCATTGTTCTATCAAATCACAGGAGCAGCAGTTCCAGTTAACAGGGTATACTATGCCATGCGCCTAGCAGGAGAACCCATTGAAGAAACAAATAATGCATTCATACTTCACATTATTACATGCTCAATGCAATTATGAGAAGTTTTGAATGATCTAGACTAAAATTAGAACATGTGACAGGTGGACAAACTTGTGAACATAGAGAAAACAGCAAGAGGCTATCTCTCCCATTTGTCTCATTGATCAAGTCTGACATCAATAAACTAAATGGGAAATACTAAGACAAAAAAAGTCGCTTCCTTGCACCAGGTTTTATCCCATATGGCATAGTCTCTTTCCTCAAAGCGGAAAGCGTCACACAAAGCACGAACTCCGTAGCTCAAGTGACGACCCCCAGGAGTCTCCGAAAAAAATTCACTCGTGACTATATACAATAAGACAATTAAGCAATCTTTTAGTCTTAGCCATTCTTTGATGATTGTAGGTTTCATCAAGTTCTACAAGCAAGCATTTGATTATCAAACCAGCCTTTTGTTTCTCTCCTCTCCTAAAAATATGTTTAAGTTTATGAATCATCCAGAAAGCTAATTCATCCCCAATTAAACATGATGAAGATACTAAAATAAATGAAAATGACATATTCTTAGCTCTACACAACAACTCGCGTTTTCGTTTAGTCCAATTATGTAACCGGAAACCGGAAACCGCAGAAGGAATAATTGTGTCCCCGAAAATGCCTGTGAAACGACCCTGCATGCTTCCGACATCATTCATTCATTCAAATATCATGTGGCAATAACAAACACCATCTTAGTTTACGCAGAATAGGTCCATATAATATTCCGTGCATAGTAATTGGTTGAAATTATTGTGACTTTTTGACATAAATGTTATTATTTGGCACACAGTAAGTAATTTTATTTTCTAGAGCTGCATTTGTAAATCTTTGAACATTCTTAGATAGATTCTCAAATTCTGTATCCATTTTTACATATATTTTGAGTTTCATCACCAATTGTCTTCAATTTGTGGTATAAAAAATTAATTCTGCGGATTTGTTTCAACTTTTTGAATGGAAACCCAAGATGGCAGCTCTGCAAAAATCAATTGTATATTTTTTACTCTCACAAGTTGCAATTTGAACTACTAAAGTTAAAGAGAATATAAGTTTAAAGATTATTAATAATTTATCTGTATACTTTTACTATTTTTTTAAATCATTTAACATGATGGAACATGTATTTGAAGTCAGTTTTCATATCCGTCTATGACCCGTTTGAGACAATCTTGTATGGCAACATCATGCCTGATCATTCTTGAAGACCACATTTTTAAATGTTACTGTTGCATTACTTTGATCATGTTTTTAAAATTGGGTATTTACTAAAGAGTAATGCCACAGCTACATAGACCTTGAAAAACCAAATCCAGTGGTACCTCAATGAAGCCTATATGTCAATTCTAAGCGGGAGTGGAGATATCGGACACAATGGAGAGTTGCGCTGTTGCAAAATCTTTGGAAAATTTTTGGTTTAAGATCCCAACACTCAAATTTGAATATCTCCGCTTAGAATTGACATACAGGCATCATTGAGGTACCGATGGCTTAGGTTTTTCAAGGTGTATCTATCTCTGGTGGTCTCAGTAAATACTCAGTTTGAAGATCATGATTAAACCTACTACAACAACACAGTGTTGGCTAATATCTGGTAAGGCATATAAAATATATTCATATACCAATACTCAAACATAAAATATATTCATATACCAATACTCAAACATAAAATATATTCATATACCAATACTCAAACACTGATGTTCGTCCATGTCCTCAACTCAATCAAAAAATTGTAGTTCAATTGTCAATAGTAGAATTACTAGAACTAGATTAACCAACTTATCAACCAAGATAAGACAGAATATATGGTAAATTCAAGAGATGGAACAGCTAAACACTCTGGCCACATACAAATAGATAATATGACCATTAAAAGAACGGAAACATACAAATACCTGGGTACAATCTTCAACTGCTCCAACATAATAAGGGAAGAAATACAAGCTAGAATCAACTCTGGAAATAAGATATACTATGCACTACAACATCTGCTAAAATCAAATGCGCTATCTCGTAACACCAAGATCACAATATACAAAACACTGATTAGACCAGTTGTGCTGTATGGCTCTGAAACCTGGAGTGCAACTAAAGGAGACAAAGCCTTGTTACAAACCTTTGGGAACAAAGTCTTAAGACACATCTTTGGGCCCATTAGTGATACACAAAGTGGAGAGTGGAAAAGAAGAAGCAACAAAGACATTTATAATCCGTTTAGGTCCCCGCTAATCACTGGTATCATGAAGGCTAATAGACTGCAATGGCTGGGGCATATAGAAAGAATGGAAGATAATAGGGAAACAAAACTCGCTTACACTCAGGAAATAAATGATCGTAGACCCCAAGGTAGACCAAGAAGAAGGTGGAGAGATAATATATATACAGACCTACAAGCACTTGGAATCAACGACTGGCAAGAGAAGGTCCACCAGAGAGACGAATGGAGACAGCTTCTATCTGCAGCAAAGAACCTCAATGGCTCGGAATGCTGAAGAAGAAGAAAATCTAGAATACCATTTAAACATTCATTGCAATTAAATGAATCGAATGATTTCTACGGAATTACAAACAAAGCTAGATTACTGAATCAGTAAGAACTATAGTCAGTTTACTTTTGTCTGCCCGAATATAAAATTCCATATCTCAGTAACCAACTGAGGGAAAATGATGAGATTTAGCATATAACCTTGTCATTATATGTCCACCCAACAAAAAAATTTTTGTTCTGGAGATTGTACAGCAGATTTCAAAGTTTGTTTATATGTGGTATATAATTTATGGGTCAGAAATGAAGTGCACATTATTAAATGTATTACGTCTTCACACGGAAACATTAGCGCTGAATAGTTAATTTTCTAGTGGGACATGGGATTGTCCTTATGACAAGAGTCTCACGTAGTGAAACGGGGCATTACTGTAACTGTAAAACAAGTTTGTTAGCGAGAAATCACTAGTTTTTCACCAAAACATCAAAGAAATGTCGCCGCTTTCCATGATTTAAGTTGCTTTTGGACCTATCAAAGGCATATTCCTTGGGTGGGGATAAGTATACTAATAAGACTAAGACGGCAGGGACAATTTTATAACGATGCAACAGAGTAAAAAGTTTTCAAAATAATTGATCGTGAATGAAGGCATTCATTTCTGGACAGACTATATAGTCAACCACTAATTTACTAATATTATCATTATTAAATACTGAATTAATTAATGCTGAATTATTATTACATTTACTCATCTCCTGCCTCTAGTCAAGGCGATCGTCAACGAACAAGAGCATTCATTCGAACATTGTTGTACAGGTACAAACATCACACTGCACAAAATGCTTTTTTTTCAATTTTTGATTTTGAATTTTAGTTTTTACTACCGGTTCGTTCATATTACCTCAAAAACCGTGCAAATAGTCAACAAGCCATGTTAAGACCATAAAATGTGTCTTCAACGGTAAATAATTCAATCAATCTATGTCTAGTTGACTAAATAAACTACAAATCAAAGATAAATTTCTCAACAAAACCCTACCTAAATTGACCGCCATGCTATCTCCCATGTTTCTGCTGGCTACAGTAAAAACTCGAATCTAATTTCTGCTTCACCAAAAAGGTTCATTTAGTTTTGAAACAAGTCAATGTATTTCACTTTCAGTATTTGGGTACTTTAATAAGAATACAAAATTAAAACAGGTATGCGTGACTCTCTTATCTACTTTAATAACAGCACGTGGAAGATGTATTAAGAAAGTACTTTAATAACAGCACATGGAAGGTGTATTAAGAAGGTACTTTAATAACAGTTATTAACAGCACATGGAAGGTGTATTAAGAAAGTACTTTAATAACAGTTATTAACAGCACATGGAAGGTGTATTAAGAAAGTACTTTAAAAACAGGACATGGAAGATAAATTAAGAAAGTTAAGTGTAGAATTTAAAAAGTTAGTTGCATATTCTTTACAGGACGTCTCAATCAACCTCAGTATTTTTTATGTTTGTGATTTCTTAGCAAGATTACTTTCAATAGTTTGTCATTGCTTTCTGAACAACCGGCAATCATACCATTGCATGAAAACCAGCGCAAAGCGATTTGCTTCCAAATCGCCCGTGGATGTGCTTCAAACTCGGAATGCGGGATTACGAATTACAGAATAACACACAAGCAAGAGCAGCATTTTATAAGATAACGAATATTCTCTGCAAAATTATCTTTGTCAGTCGAAATGAGGAAAAGTGTTTTTAAGAGCTATATTGAGCCAATCCTGATGCACGGGAGCGAATCACCGACAGATAATGAATTATGGGGAAGCTTGGGAAATATATATGGTGTTTTTTTTAATGACTGTGCGGTGTTTGAAAATATTGCCGGTCCAAGTTTTGTATTTACCCTCTGTAAAGTTCATGCAACATAATGGGCAATTTTCAAACACAGCACAGTTATTAAAAATACATAGATACACACAGGGGGCTGAGTGGTCGAGAGGTATGTGTCCGCCTCGAGTGCGGGAGGTCCCGGGTTCAAGCCCGGGTGAGGGCCGGGATTTTTTCACGTGGACATTCTAATTCTAGTAACAAAATGTCCCCTGGCCACTCTGGGTAGTGAGATCGGACGCCCGTGTGTATTGTTCATCATCATCATCATCTTCCACTTCTGCCGTCTAGCGTCGTGGGGAGGAATAATTTGCGCTCCAGCGCCCGGTGGGCGGCACTGGATAGTGTCATTCCGTGTGATTGTACAATGTCTTTGATGTGGTCAATCCATTTTCTTCTTGGGCGTCCTCTTGATCTCATCGCAGATGATCTTTGATGTAAGGCCAATGATGGTAGTTGATGGTGTTACATTTTAACGACATGGCCAAACCACTTGATCTTCTGTCTTTCAATAAATGTTGCAAAAGGTGTTGATTCCACTGTCTGTCTGATAACAACATTTCTTACTCGGTCTCGAATTGTTGAGTTGGCAGCTCTCCTCAGGCATCTCATCTCGCAGGTGTTGATTTTGCGAAAGTATGATTTGGATAAATTCCAAGTCTGAGATTGATAGCATAGGGTTGGTGTGAATATGCTGTTTATTATCTGTCGTTTTGCGGACATGTGTATATTTGGATGTTACAGTAAGGGTGATAGTTGATATGTAAGTGCACTAGCTTTTTGACATCTGATTTCGATTTCTCTGTCCAATCTGCCAACATCTGTGATCATACTTCCAAGATATTTGAGTTCGTTAACTTGTTTCAGAGTTTTGCTATTTATCTGTATACTTAGTGGACCCGGCGATCTGCAAACTTGCATTACTTCGGTTTTGGCTGTATTTATATTCATATGGTATCTGCTTCATGTTGAACTCAGATTATTAATATGATTTTGTTGTCTGCCCTCATCGTTGTAAAACAGGCACTGATCATTTGCAAATAGAAGTTCATTTATTTCCTTGGGATCAGCTGTTTCATCTGGAGTAAAGAGTTCTAAATTTTCTGAATCTGACAAGACTTGCTTCTTTAGATATACTGTCCATGTAGATATTAAATAGCAGAGGAGAGACCACACATCCCTGCCTCACTCCTGTATTGACCGTGAACATATCTGATATACCTTCTTGTGTTCTTACTGCTCTTCGGCTCGAGTGGTACATGACTATGAATTTTTCTAGCAATTGCCCGTTTATCCCATAGTCTTCAAGGATGGTCCATAATTTGTATCTGTCTACGTGTATTGTTACGCACGTAAAAAAAAATCTCTTGGCAGTTGGAAATCGAAAAAGAGTAGCCTAACGGCGCTGCCCAGGCAAAATTTCAAGTTAAAAATCCACCCACAGTATTTCAGGATCCTCGCCGGTGCTACGGAGTTCGTGCACTGAGCTGAGTTTCTCCAGACTCAGGCCTGAGTTAGGAGTAGAACGGAGCACTTATGGGTTACACCTGTGTGCCGTGATGTTGATCCGTCGACAAAACGACTAAACAAAAAAAAAAAAAACTAAAAATACACCCTGCAGCTTTATAGGAGAACGCCGAGAACACAGCGAATGGCTAGACATAGCAATGAAGATATCTTGAAAGAAATTAACTCACAAAAGAGAAATGGTAACTGGTATCAGAAGAGGACACTACACATTATTTGGGCATGTCATGAGAATGGGAAACGTATGGATGTGAAAGTTGGAAATCAACGGTAGCTTTAGATAAAAAATTAGACAATTTTGAGAACAAATGTCTTAGAAGACTTCTAAACATCCACTGGACAGACTTCAGAACCAATTCGCAAATAAGACAAGAGACTAAGCAAGATACAGTATCCAATTTCATAAGAAGACGCCGTTGGAACTACATCGGCCATGTACTCAGAATGGACAAGTCAAGACTCCCCTACCAAGCCCTCATATGGTCACCAGAAGGGAAAAGAAAACGGGGAAGACCAAGAGAGACCCTGCGTAGAACCATCATTAGAGAAGGCTCATTCAACGGCCAAGTAAATATCCAAGATCTACAACAGATAGCAGCGAACCGCCAGGCATGGAGAGACAGGACTTCTGCCCTATGCGCCGCCTTAGGCTCAAGAGGAAAGACTAACTAACTATGAGAATGGGAAAGTTAGATTATATCGTCACAACCTCGTGAAGGTTAACCCGGTCAACAAATACCCGCAGAAGTCGGATGTGTCGGCCTAATGGTGCAAGAACGCGGCTCTGCTGTAAACAGGCACAATGCAATCACGTCCGAAAAAAATCCGGATGAACGCAGAAGAAGATATCGTCACAACGAGAAAGTTGGAGGGGAGGAGAAATATCGGGAGATAAGCGAAAAGATGCTAGGCAGTCTGGCACCTTGGCATGGATGAACAATGGTATCTGACATGACTGGCAGCAAAAGAAACATGTGAACAGACATGATCACCAACGCCACATGGCGTAGACTATAGGAAGTTTTGTAGCACGAAGATAATTTCCTTGTTTAACTGACCCCTGCTCCTCCTCCTCCTCCTCCTCCTCCTCCTCTCCTCCTTCTTCTTCTTCTTCTTCTTCTTCTTCTTCTTCTTCTTCTTCTTCTTCTTCTTCTTCTTCTTCTTCTTCTTCTTCTTCTTCTTCTTCTTCTTCTTCTTCTTCACCACGCTTGCTATGCGTGATGCATAACATCCATTGTAGTGCAAAGATGACCGCTTTCTTGTCCCATGCCACTTTTGCTATCATCTTCCTTCTTCGACGGTTGTTTTTTTTCTCTTTCTGGATTTCTCCTCTCATAGGAGGCTTGTTGTGACGTGGCTTTATCAGCAAACTGAATTGTCTTGGTTAAGTTGTTTGTCAGCCCATTCTCAAAATGATAAT
Source organism: Cepaea nemoralis (assembly GCA_014155875.1). Taxonomy (NCBI): domain Eukaryota; kingdom Metazoa; phylum Mollusca; class Gastropoda; order Stylommatophora; family Helicidae; genus Cepaea; species Cepaea nemoralis. Next base: position 10,423 of record JACEFZ010004313.1, read on the forward strand.
ATTGAAGTACCTTTCGCAGCATTCCATCAAGCACTGGGGTGAACCGGAATTAATTAAAGGTGTCGTACGATTCACTGGGGGAATTTCGGGGCAGCTGGAGTATAAACAGACTAGACCAAATTTAAGGGAAAATTACGTCCTGGGATGTCATGTGTTACGAAGTGTTTATCTTACCAGCACGAAGTGTTTTCTTATCAACTGTGAATGGGAAACCCTGCTCGTGAATTCACTCATTAGAGGATTGCGGGGAAAACATTTGGGGACCAATGATTAAGCGAATAGAAGACAGATTTATAGCCAGGAAATTCCTACAATGTAATGGATAATTTCGGGACAAGGTGGAACTTGAGATTAATCTGTCAACCCAATGGAAGTTTAGAGCTGGAAATCTCTGCAATGTAAATGGAAAAAATAAACTGTGTAGGGCGGGAGAATACAACTTACCTGTGATAATTGCTTCTCCTTCGCTTACCTCGCATACTAGATGCAAATTCTTCTCTGAGTCAGTTGATAATTTACTCTGAGTGAAAGTCAGTGCATTGTGTGATTTCGTCTTCGGATAGATTATAGTGCATTTCTGGAACATGGTGGTGGTATATGCCTATACGTTGTCCCTACGTGTGGCAAACAATGAAGTCACCGGTGAATGCTGAAAGATGTCACCTTTCTATAGCAGCAAAGTGTGAAGATCTGCTTTATCATCTGCTGACTAACCATAGCTCAACTGTTCCACCCAGAACTGCCTACAACAAAAGCTGAGTACCAACAAAATAATACCAAACCACCCATTGCCAAATGTTTGCCAAGGAATAGCCTATCAATAAAGACTCTAAATCAAAGGAAACGAAGAAATACATCTATACCACGCATTCGGTTAGGCCAGAACCTATATGTTGCAGCGGAGTACTACAGCGACTGACAATCATCATCCATTGTGCTATTATCAATTGTGTTGGTCGTGACATAATCATCTTCCATATCATCCCAATAATCCATTATAATTCTTCTTTTAACTCGTTATCGATGAATTACTGTCCTACTTCATCATATTTACATGTGTGTATCTGTGTTACATATTTGTGTGATAGTGCTACAACACTATCTGGGAAATGCAGATCAGGAGAGCTGTGTGGTAGGAAGAATACTAGTCTTCAGTTTATACTTCGGTGAAGAGTGAGCATCCTCCTCTCTGGCGGCAGTGCCTTTCCTGTGCTCTCTTGGCCTCTACCTGGAAACCTTACTTGATCGCTTAGTGCAGTGGTTCTCAACCTTTTTTGGCCCATGCCCCCCTTTACCATATGTTCAGAACGTCATCCCGCCCCCCCCCCCCTTCGAATTTCCTCCCTATAAATCCCCCCACCCTTACACAGTATATATAAAAATGGAAGCCAAATGTAATAACACATACTAGAACAAGCCTAGACATCTATATAAAACGTGATTTATAGGTCTACTTACGTTATAAATCGAATTTCATTAGGGCGAGAAGCACAGAACCGTTAAATTTAGAGGGAAAAACAGTATCAAGTAACTGGTTCTTGTATCCCCCCCCCCCCCCCCCCCCTGGAAGCCCTAAAATCACCCCCCCCCCCTTCCCGGGGGAGGGGGAATTCCCCACCGGTTGAGAACCACTGCCTTAATGTAATCCTGCCAGATTTGCTTCCTCCGGTTCACTCAGAAGTCTCGCGAGCCATTTCTGGTTTTCTTTTAGTAGTTGACAACCACTAGCTGGGGATATATATCTCTCCACTCAAACTACACGCCACACTTGTGGATTCTGCCTGTCCATATTTTCTGTCGGCTGTGTTGCCATGGCCTTGTTTCTTACAAGAACTTCCACTAGACAGTGATTGTGATAGACAGCGAATCAGGACTCCCTTACGCCTATCGGCATGGCACACTGTGATGATGATAGCATATGCATTGAATGGTTTTGTACTGAACTACGCCTTTCTTCACTTCATCTAGGGGCATTATGGGGAGATGTTGGTCTGGATAAAGAAGGTAGGTCGACCATAATCTTTGATGTGGCGAAGTCTGACGAAGACTCAAATTCAGTATGCAATTAAAGGTTGTAAAATCTTGTTGCATTTCCTTTACAGGACGTTGCAATCAACTCCAGAATATATTAACTGTTTGTGATTTTCTGCCGGTTCCGTGGCGTAGAGTTACGGACGAAGTTCGTAATTCTGCATACCGCGTTCCAAACACAGCTGTGTTGGGTTTTATGAAACGGTATGGGTGCCGGTCGTTCAGAATACAATGGCAAACTACTGAATGCAAACTTGCCCAGGAATCACGAACAGCCAAAAAATGCTGGGGTTGACTGCTACGTCCGTAAAGGGTATGCAAATAACATTTTGTGTGATTTTCTAGGCAAATTTTACGTTCACTAGTTTGCCTTTGATTTCTGAACGGCCGACTCTCATATTATTGTGAAAATCAAAGCAATGCGATCTGTTCCCATATTGGGTGAGGGAGGGGAGAGAGAAGGGGAAGAGGGAGAGAAGAAGAAGAAGAAGAAGAAGAAGAAGAAGAAGAAGAAGAAGAAGAAGAAGAAGAAGAAGAAGAAGAAGAAGAAGAAGAAGAAGAAGTCTAAAGCTGCAACGTCGTTCACTGCATGAAGTGTATTTCTTCTGCAGATGTGGCGAGCTTCCGTAGTCTTCCACAGTTCATTTCTTTTCCATAGAACAAGCCATTCCTATTCTTTGCACTTGATGATGATGTTAAATTAATTGTCTATTCCACCAGAAGTTCCCCCTCCCGCTGTCATGTACACACGAAACGATCGTTCGACACAAACGCTGTGTGACGACACCTGCACTCAGAACAAGTAGACAAGGCAATGAGTATGCTCGGAGTTTATCGAAATTGAAATCAGTACAATAGGCGACAGCAGGTCGACGGGCTGGAGATGTTAAACGCGCTGGAACTTGCTGACCGAGGCGTTGTGGTTTCGTTCAACACGCAGGCCAGTTGGACTTCAAATGTTGACTTCTCGTTTAGAAATGTAACCGCATAGAGATGATAGAGATTGTTGCACAACGCTGACTGATTATGGGCCATAGGAAGAAGAGAAGAATACAAAGAGAACATCATCTTATCTCCACGGTTAACAAGAAAAGAAAAGATTTAAGACATAAGAAATCCAGAACAAACGTCAGTGGTTACGTCAGATCAAGCCGTATCGATCTATTACAGAAAGAAATGGCTAACTGCTGAACGTAAACTTGCCTCATCATCATCATCATCATCAAGTGCCATGCCAGCCAGGGGCGTCACTAGGGGGGTGCGGGGGGTGCGGGCCGCACCGGGTGACACCATCAAGGGGTGACACCAAAATAAAAAAATTGCAAATTTGACAAAGCAGACATAGCAAAATAACAAAAATTTAACTTTGTCCGAGTTTGTCGAAGTTCTTTATTTATGTTTTACCTGAAGTATTGAAGTTATATTGTTCAATTTGTTTTCTTTCTTATGTCCTTATTAACTTTTTGACTTATTTTACAAACATTACTATATGCGATTATATATGGTACAGGAACACTCGGAAGAAGACCATGGTGAAAGTCTAGAGGGGTGACACCAAGAGTTTACCGCACTGGGTGACACCAACCCCAGTGACGCCACTGATGCCAGCTGGCGTAGGGCGTCATGGTCTCTCCAGATATCGTCAGTCTTTGTGTTCTGAATCATAGTGGTGCTGCTGATATTCCTCCATGCCACCGTCCAGGCATCAGTTCTGCTTGGTCGTCCCTCATTGCCTAGGTAAATCATACAACAACCATTTGGAAAGTGTGGTTGACTGCAACGTCCTATAAAGAATGTGCATCTAAAATACAATCAGGAGACCCGGCCCGTATGTTCCATGGGACATATTTACGTAAAAGCGGTAAGTTTGTAACACTTGAGCTTTATCAAGCGCTGTCGGTAAGAGGCGCCTTTGAAGGTTTCGGTTTGGGGCCGGCACAAAAACCATCACAGTAGAAAACTTCAGCTGGAGAATCCCAAACCAAACCATAAATACAGGCCTAAAGAAACAGGAGAAATAAGAGTAAGCAACGGGAAGGCTTGGCGGGAGTTCGTTAAGTGCCAATGGTTTCTTGGGGGTGGGTGAGAGAGAGAGAGAGAGAGAGAGAGAGGAGAGAGAGAGAGAGAGAGAGAGAGAGAGAGAGAGAGAGAGAGAGAGAGAGAGAGAGAGAGAGAGAGAGAGAGAGAACAACTATAATGATAATAATAATAATAATAATAATAATAATAATAATAAGAAGAAGAAGAAGAAGAAGAAGAAGAAGAAGAAGAAGAAGAAAGCTGTGACACTGTTTACTGCAGATGTGACGGGCTTCCGTAGACTTCCACGGCTATTTATTTTGCTATAGAAAAGACCTCTCCGATTCTTTGCACTTGATTATGGTGAATGAATTATCTATACCACCCAGAATCAATGCCGTAAACATACTATCTCCTCCGTCTGCCACTACAAAATAATCGATCGTTCGAGACAAACGCCAAGCATAGATTAGTCCCGTTCACGCTGTCTGACAGCAGGTGTCAATTTACTGCACTCAACACAAAGGAGATAGTAGACAAGCAATGTTTACGTTTGGAGTTTACCGAAACTTAAGTCGGTGCAGCCGGAGAGAGGCCGAAGTGGCCGTAGATATTAATGCCCTCGCGCTTAAACTTCCGGTGAGCTGATGGTGGGGTAGGGGGTTCATTATCTACATCTAGTTGGATTAAAATGTTGACCTATAGTCCTTGACTTGGGGTCGTAAATTCCAAGTACCTCTGAAGTCGGAGAGGTATCGCCTGATGGCGAGGGACACTGTTAATAGGGAAAGCTAATCCACGCGCAAAATTAAGCCCGGCACTACTAGAAGTAGTGTGTATGGACTACGCTTGAGTTCAAAGCAAGCGAGTGGGGAAAAAATATCCCTATACCGGTCAGGTTAACTTAACAGAGTCGGGCGAACGCAGAAGAAGAAGAAGAAGGAAGAAGAAGAAGAAGAAGAAGAAGAAGAGAAGAAGAAGAAGAAGAAGAAGAAGAAGAAGAAGAAGAAGAAGAAGAAGAAGAAGAAGAAGAAGAGAAGAAAAAGAAGAAAAAGAAGAAGAAGAGGCGGAGGAGGAGAAGAAGAAGAAGAAGAAGAAGAAGAAGAAGAAGAAGAAGAAGAAGAAGAAGAAGAAGAAGAAGAAGAAGAAGAAGAAGAAGAAGTAGAAGAAGAAGAAGAAGAAGATTCAGTATCAAACAAACAGTAAGTTAACACCAAAGAAAACTGGATGACGGAAAATGGGAAGAAGGTATGTGTCACAGTTATAACTTACAAGTTGTTCATGTGGGAGCAGACATGTTGTATTTTGTAATACATTAAAGAGGGTTGTTTAGGGAAGATTACTGTATATAAATCAGTGGCAGGGAAGGTTAACCCGGTCAACAAACGCCCACAGAAATCGGATGTGTCGGCCTACAGTCGTAGTATCGCAGCTCCGCTGAAAACAGGCACTACGCTATCACATCAGAAAAAAAGACTCCGGATGAACGCAGCAGAAGAAGAAGAATAATTAAGATAATTAATCATCCCGTGGCACTCAGTCAGTTAAAGTTGACCTCTCGTTCAGAAAGCAATGGCAAACTACAGAACGTAAAATTGACTGGTAAATCAACCTGGGGTTGATCGTAACGTCCTGCAAAGGACATGTAACATTATTTAACAGTAGACGACCTCCCCCCTCCCCCATCCAATTGTGTTAATGGCGTCTTATGGAAAGCGAAGTACAGTATCATTGTGGGTGTCGGCGTGGCTGCGAACATTAACCGATTCAGTGGCGAAGGTTAATATATCGCTGAATGTGACCTCCATTAGGACAGAAGAACGATATATCGCCGTACTAAGGTATCGTGTTATTTTGTTTTGCTTCGTTGTATCTTCCGCAATTTTAATTCTCAGTGAATCAACATTTACATTATAATCATCATCATCGTTATCATCATCATCATGTGCCGTGGCGGTCAGCCTGGCCGAATGGATAAGAACGTGTGTTCTTGTTCTTAAATATCCGGTGTGCTGATGCCCAGATAAGGGGTTCACCCTAATGGCGAGGGACACTGGTAATAGGGAAAGCTAACAGACGCAAAAATCAACCCAGTGGACTCCCCAGTGGTAGCTACGGACAAGCAGTAGTAGAGATTGTGTGGACTACTCACTCTCTCTCTCTCCCCTTCTTTTCCCCCTATCTTGTTTCTCTCCCTCTCTCTTTTCCCCTCTCTCTTTCCACACCCTATCTCCCTCCTTCTATAGCGCTATATCTCTCTTTCCCACACTCTGTATCTGTCTGTCTGTCTGTCTTCTGTCTGTCTGTTCGTCCGCCCGCCCGCCCGCCCGCCCGCCCGTCCGTCTGTCTGTCTGTCTGTCTGTCTGTCTGTCGATCGATCGATCGATAAATAGATAGATAGATAGATAGATAGATAGATAGATAGATAGATAGATAGATAGATAGATAGAACAACGATGTGCAATTAATTCAATCCTATTGCATTTTAACACCCTTTTTATTATTTAAGCAGTGGCGAGCTCTGTTCATTTCTGCATGGGTCTTTCATACGGATACCATTCTATATATATATATATATATATATATATATATATATATATATATATATATATATATATATATATATATATATATATATATATATATATATAAGTGGTTGTCAGAATCCTGAATTAGTGGGAGAGGACATAGGACAAGGACAGGACATAGATAGAGTATGGGGAGAATAGGACAGGACTGTATACCCAGTGGGAGACAGGACATTAGGTTAGAGACTGGACATGTCCTTGAGTGACACTCCAGCCTTGGACTAAACGACCCGGGACGTCAGCCGTCAACAGACGGGTGCAGGACAGAACGACACCAAAATACCAAGACACCCGACGTGGCACGGACGACACGTGGGTCAAGTACCACGTGACCACAAACCAAGGCAAGAGAGATCAGACGGACTTTGACAGTGGTTGAGAGAGGAGTGTTGTGGAGGTTACCTGTTTGAGAGAGTGTGCTGAATGCCTCATGCTAGAGATTTACTATTATTGTGAGAGTGTCTAAAGGAGACAGCTTGTGCGCTGATATTCAAAGGAATTGTTATACTGGAGCGCACGAGTGCTTGGCTGGTTAATGTTCATGTGATTTAATAGTTTATCAGAGTGTGATTATGACTTATGTCAATGAATATTTACTATTATGCTTAATACATTGTCTAAGATAATCCAGTTTTGATGACTCATTTGCATATTATGTATTATACAAACTTGTCACGTCTTTAACTATTTTAGACGGTGACAGTGGTGTTAATTTGAAATCCGTTCGTGCCGGACCGCGCGTAATTGCTTACGTTGAACGTTATCATGTCATAGTCATGTGATAAGTACTGACCAATGAATAAAAGAGCAAGTGCTTATCGTCCCATGATGCATAGGTTCTGTTTCTGACCGTTGAGAAAATGACCGGGTTGATCCAAAATCCGCCCAAGGAAGCTCAAAGAGTGGTGATTCAGTTTCTTTCATTTGAAGGATGTCGACCAGTGGACATTCATCGAAGAATGCAGGCAGCGTACTGTAACAAATGTGTGTCGAAGACAACAGTGACAGACTGGGCACGAATGTTTCGGAAAGGACGTCAGTTCACGACAGATCTTCGACGGCCGGGTAAAGTGCATATTGTTGCAACAGAAAAAAAACAAACCATCACCAAAATTGATGCAGCAGTACAGATTAACCGTTGCCGAAGCATACGTTCGCTAGCGAAAGAATTTGATGTGACAATTGGGACAATTCAAAAGGTCGTTCGTAAGAAATTGCAATATCGGAAGGTGTGTGAGTACCACGGATGTTGACCGACCATCAAAAAGAGGAACGCATGGGATGGCGTTTGAACCACTTGCTCCGTTACAGAGTGGAGGTGACGAATTTCTCTTCCGCATAGAGGCAGGTGATGAATCATGGTGTCACCACTTTGAGCCGAGCAGCAAAAGAGAGAGCATGCAATGGAAGAATGCTGGATCACCAAAAGCCAAAAAAATCAAGTTACAGGTTTCCGCTAGTAAGGGGCGCATTTTTTTTACCATGAGGGGCTATTGTTGGCCGACTTTAAAGAACCTGGTGTCAACATCAACTCTAGCCACTACTTACAAACACTAGACAAACTGCAAAAAGCCATCAAGAATAAACGACCCGGCATGCTTTCTCGCGGTGTGATTTTGTTGCACGATAATGCTCGTCCGCATGTCGCAAAGATTGTGCAGGAAGCATTAGTAAGGAAGAAGTGGGAAATTCTGCAACATCCAGTCTATAGTCCTGATTTGTCACCATGTGATTGATTATTTGGTTGTTTCGGAATTTGAAATTTAAATATTGAGCACAACCCACCACTGGCAACGCTGATCGCACTCCGGTACGAACCTAAGGCCTATCCACGTCAATATGGAAGCACTATACTCGAGTTTCGCTCTCGTTTGAGCTCGTCAGTAGTGCATATCCCTGACCGGATCCGGAAACAAGCCCCGGATCACGCGTGTGAAGCGGGTGTGTAACCACGCGGCACACACTGGACACGCCAAATTATCACAACAGAATACCACCACGCTACCCATCGTAGGCTATGCTCAAGATTGCCCAATCGCCGCGACTGACGTCCGTCAATCGATGGGACCCGAACGATCAGGACTTCCTATGTGATTTTCATTTGTTCAGACCTCTAAAAAAAAAGCTCCCAACGGGCATCGATTTCACACAGACACAGATGGATTGAACGCGGTAAACACTTGGTTCGGTGAGCAACCACGATCCTTTTTTTGCGGACGGCATTCGCCGCCTACAAAAGCAATGGGATGATTGCCTGAATGCCTTCGGCGACTTCTTCTGACAAACTCATGGTGCATAATTCATCCAAACTGAATGCTTTGTTCAATTCTACCACACTTTTTATTATTTCATTCATGCTTTTGTAATAAAGCCATTGGAATGTGTTTTAAATGAACGCCCCTAATATATATAATGAGTTGTAGTTATTAAGCCTTTTTGAAGCACAATGTACCAAATTATCGTGTGTCAAGACGGAAAGGTGCCAATGTATATATGCATTGGCACCTTTCCCTCTTGACACACGATAGTTTGGTACATTGTGCTTCAAAAAGGCGTAATAACTACAACTCATGGCGGTGGCGAGTGTGGCTGATTAGGCCAATTCGTGCTGTAAATGTTCGCCCACAGTGGATGCATGTGTAAACATGGTAATTTCCACCATCATGCACCATCTTACATCTTTCACGCTGTGTGTGTGTGTGTGTGTGTGTGTGCTTTATCTGCAATCATTTTCTTCTTTGTCTTTATTCCATTTCTGATGTTTGCCCTCCATGCAACAAGTTCAGCTGCGACTTGCTCCCAATGTACATTATCAATGCCTGTATCAATCATATCCCGCTTAAACACATCTTTGTATCATAGTAGAGGCGACCTAGAGATATCCCTTTTTTTTTTTTTTTTTGCATATCCTTTACAGGACATCGCTGTCAACATCAGCATCTTTCAACTGTATGTTGATTTCTTGGCAAGATTACGCTCAGTAGTTTGCCATTGCTTTCTGAGCGGACGGCTCACATACCCCGTAGGTTACCGATGCAAATCGAACCACTGCTGATTCTCACCGTCATCACGTTAACGACGAGAGTATACGAGATTACGGAGAAAAGTCGTAACCTCGAAACCAGGAAGCCGGCTAGAGCAGTGGTTCTCAACCGGTGGGGAAATCCCCCCCCCCCCCGGGGGGAATTTTAGGGTTTCCAGGGGGGGGGGGGATGAAAACCATTTCAAGATCGCGTTAATACAAGAACCGATTACTGGATATTGTTTTTCCCTTCATACTTTACAGTTATGTACGTCTCATCCTTCTAAAATTCATTTTATAAAGTAAGTAGACCCACAAATCATGTTTTATGTGGATGTCTAGACTTGTTTTAGTATATGCTATTAAATTTACCTTACATTTTTACGTATACTGTGTAGGGGGTGGGGGATTTTTAGATAGGAAATATGAAAGGGGGTGAATGACGTTCTGAAAATACGGTGAAGGGGGGGCACAGGCCAAATTTTTTATAGGAAGGCAGGGGGAATGACGTTCTAAAAATATGGTGACGGGGGAATGGGTCAAAAAAGGTTGAGAACCACTGGGCTAGAGATATCCTACCCTGCTGTAATTCCCCAAAAAAGATGTCCTTTGGTATTCTACCATCATCCATCCTCCTAACGTGTCCTATCCATCTAAGTCTACGAAGACTGAGCATGGAATACACCGTCACACAACCTGATCTTTCCAATACTTCAGTATTTGTGATTTTGTCTTGCCACTTAATACCAAGTATTCTTCGCAGACACCGCATATGAAAGCTGTTTAAAGCGTTTCTCTTGGTGTGAGTAAGTTGTCCGGGTTTCACTGCCATAAAGAAGAGTACTAAGGACACAGGCTTGGTAGACGGGACTTTTGTTTTGGCAGTAAGCTTCCTGTTCTTCCAGACTCTTTTTGCTAACCTGTTCATTGTTATTGCTACCTTAACAATCCTGATGTTGATTTCCTGATCTAGGGATAATTTGCTATTTATCACTGATCCTAGATATGTAAAATGGTCTAATATCTCCAGTTCTGCGTCGTCAATAAAGATTGATGGTACCCCATGTGTACCTTGTGACATAATCTGTGTCTTCTTTTTGTTAATTGTTAAACCAAATTCAGAACAAGCATTGGAGAATGCAGATAGAAGATGTAATTCTTCCTCAGAGTGGGTTATAATTGCAGCATCATCCGCAGAAAGCAACTCTCTAATTAGTACTCTCCTAATTTTGGTCTTGGCCTTCAATCTCTGAGCATTATAGGGGCCGCCATCTCAGTGTGAGTGAATGTACATACCGGCATCCTGATCACGATAGGCATATTTCAGTAGAAGGAAAAGTATATTCCAAAGAGGGTGGGGGATAGTACACAACCTTGCTTAACTCCACTCTTGATTTCGAACTCTTCTGAAGTTGTACCATCAAACTTGATTATACCCTTCATGCCTGTGTGGAACGATTCCACAATGGACAGAAGAGTTGGTGGGCAGCCAATCTTCTTTAGTGCTTTGAACAGACCCTCACAACTGACCCAATCGAATGCCTTTGTGAGGTCGATGAAGGCAATAAATAGTGGTTGATTTTGTTCCCGGAGTTTTTCTTGCATTTGTCGCAATGAGAATATCATATCAGTGGTAGACCGGTTCTGTCGAAAGCCACACTGTGATTCGGGGTAGACTTGATCACCTAGGACTTGAAGTCTGCGCAGAACAATTCTGGCAAATACTTTCCCAACAGTACACAGAAGTGAAATACCCCTATAGTTGTTATGGTCGCTTCGATCGCCCTTGTTCTTGTAGAGCGCTATAATGCTTGAATCTTTGAAATCCTGTGGGACTTGTCTTGGCCTCTATGGCGCTGAGGGCATCATCCGCTAGTTTGGTCTAATTTGAGTAGAGCTCTAAATAGTGCTCTACCCATCTATCCATCTGCTGTTTCTTATCAGTGATGATTTCACCAGTCAAGGTTTTCAGTGGTGAAATTATTTTGATCATTGGACAACAGGCTTTCTTTATCCCTTCATACATGCTTTTGATGTTTCCCTTATCACTTGCGATTTGAATGGACTCACACAACTTGATCCAATAGTCATTTGCACACTGTCTGGTAGCCTTTTGCACATCCTTCCTAGCTTGCTTCAGTTCACTGAGAGTGTTACGTGTTGTTTTTTCCTTGTTTCTTCAGAGAGCCATCTTCTTTTTACCAATCAAGGGCTGCAGTGTCTGGTTGTTTGCCGCGCAAACCAATCCTGCCTCCTGTTATCCACGGTGCTGTAAACCCCTACCGCAGTTTTATAAGAGTTTCCTTAAGTTTACCCCACTTTTAACTTACTGTACAATTTTCTGATGTATCAGTGAAAGCGTCTTCAAGTTGCTGTTGAAACTCAAAGCACTTTTCAGGATCGTGGGTGTTAATAATATTAATCCTGGGGCAAGATGTATGTTTAGCTGTGTAGTTTTTCCTTGGTCTCAGTCTAACTCTTGCAACAATCAAAGAATGGTCCGTATCACAGTCAGCACTGTGGTAACTTCGAGTTAATGATGTGTAGTTCAGATGTTGTCTCCATGTGATGATGAAGTCCAGCTGATGCAAATGGCCGGATCTTGAATGTTTCCATGTGACCTTATGCAGCTCTTTTGTTTTAGAAAAGGAGTTTGTAATACATAGGTCATTTCTGGTGCAATCCTCCAGAAGCCTTTGTCCATTTTCATTCATGCGACCGAAGTGTATTTTCCAAGGCACAATGGCCATGAACTCGAATCCTTGCCCACACGAGCGTTGAAATCAACGAGCATATAAATGTAGTCGGATTTTGGAACTGCCTTGATCACAGATTCTAACTCATCGTAGAACGAATCCTTCACATCATCAGAGGAAGCGAGCGTCGGTGCAAATGCAGCAATAATGGTGGCAAAACCACAAGAGGTTGCCAAGCGCAGAGATAATAGTCTTTCATTATCTCCAGCTGGAATTGAATTTCAATCTTTCCCAGTTGCGAATTCTTCACTGTAAAACCCACACCATGTTGCCTTTTTTTTCTGCCTGCCCTCCACCCTTCCAAAAAAAAAAAAAGGTGTAATTATTTTACCTGAGTGACCCTTCCTCAGCGAGGCGAGTCTCTGCAGGCCAGCAATATCAATGTTAAGACGATTGAGTTCGGCATCAATCACAGCCGTTTTTTTTTCACATCGTGAATATTCGTCAAGTCAGTGGAAAATCCTGGACGCATGGTTCTTACGTTCCAGGTTGCAAGCCGTAGCTTGAGGTTTCTAGTTTTATTTTTATTAGTGCATGGTGCATTGGCCTAACAGTCTGCTATTCAGATTTTGTCCTAGCCCCAAGCACCAACTGAAGCAGGCAGGATCAGCACCTAATTAGCCGGGGGCTGCCCAGCTTGAGGCGGGCGGTATCTGATCAGTGACACCTGTAGGTGTCTTCCACCGTCGGAGGCAACCCGTTGCGCCCCATGTCTACGCCAGTTGAAAATGACTTATAACCCGTAACTGCTACATCTCGCTTTGATTTCGAGGCCGGTTAAGACCAGGGATGGAGTTATTGCCTCTCCATAGCACAAAGCCTGGGCTAAAATATAGCAGCATGATCCCTCTCTCGGCCTGCCTAGTTCACTCCAGAGGAAAGGTAACACCTATACATCTGGAACAAGACAAGCTGCAGAAGCTGCCGGATCAGCAAAACAACGCTCTAACTGTCCGCCTGTAGGAGATCGATCCTAGACCAGCTGCCAACCAAGGCGTAGGGCCTGGTCTGCCCTGCCATATCATTTTGTCTTTAGGTTGCATTTCCTCGCACCAGGATAAGGCTTGTACCCTCCCAATTGCGTTCTTCCGCCCGAAGCCGTTGGTACAATGTTGGGTGTCGGGTTTGGTTAGCGGCGCTAATAGAAAGCAAGTAGTACCGTCTACTGTCATACGGTAGTTCAGTCATGTCTGACTTAGACCCGACACCAATATATATATATATATATATATATATATATATATATATATATATATATATATATATATATATATATATATATATATATATATATATATATATATATATATATATATTGGCAAGATTACGCTCAGTAGTTTGCCATAGCTTTCTGGGCAACCGGCTCACATACCCCGCAAGTTACCGACGCGGAGAGAACCGCTACCGATTCTCACGCAACGTCACGTTACTCACGAGAGTATACGGGATTATGGAGAAAGTTGTGTAACGCCTAGACCAGGGAGCCCGGTTCATATATATATATATATATTTATATATATATATATATATATATATATATATATATATATATATATATATATATATATATATATATATATATATATATATATATATATATATATATACAGGGGCGTCACTAGGGGGGTGCGGGAGGTGCGGGCCGCACCGGGTGACACCAAAATAAAAAAAATTGCAAATTTGACAAAGCAGACATAGCTCTGTCTAGTCGGGTTTCATAACCGTTCATTGTTAAATACATGAGCAGGCACAGGGTGCCACCATGCAGAGCGTCTGGTGCTTAAATGAATAAGACTCAGAGCTCAGAGCTGCTCGGAGCCTCGGAGTCGGAGTAGAATCGTGGGTCATTTGCAAACGCGCCAATTAATGACGTGTGGAGTCACGTGGTTGCAGAAAATGACAGACGTTGTTTACAGGTTCGTTTTTTATGTAAATAATTATTTTTTCGAAATTTTATAATTTTATCAATATCACTAAAATATAAATATTTTAAAGTAAATTAATTAGGACAGGGCATACATTTTAAAGGAGAAAAACAGCGGCAGGCTTCCACTTAAAAAAAGTTAGTATTACTATACTATAGTATACTAGTAGTTTACTACTACAATAAATTAATAATTACGGCATACACACGTTTTTCTATCTGTCTGAAAAATATATATTTTAATTTTTTAATTAATTTTTTAATTAAAAAGATGGAAATAGAAAAATAAATAACGGTTGTGTAATTTTTCGAACCAACGAGTCACTGTTGAGACTGCCACACGCAGATCCCCCAATAATTGATGCGGTTACTGACATTCGCCAGCAATTCGCAATATAAAATAATAAAATATATGTCATGAAATGACAGTCGTGCATTGGCGACAAAACTTCCTGATAAAAGTTAAGAAGAAGTGTTGCAACGAATATTGTTGACCGCCGGTTACATTTGTATATGAATCCATTAATTGTGCCTTGCAGCATTTGCCATCCGCATCGTATGCAGGTTAGGTATGTTCAATACTCCATTAGCCAGTAAAAAAGTTACAATCCACTCAAACTTGTTACAATGAAATAAAAAAGTTGTAACTTCCATGGACAATATTTAAAATTTAATATTTTGTATGACAAGTTTTCTTTTTTAGACGGTTCTTTTTAGTGTACATAATCATTTTTTAATTACATTTTAATTCTACGGTAAACAACGCAATTTAACCTAAATAACTATATTTATTAAATTATGAATAAATCATAAATGTTTGGATTATAATTATTTATACAGATTTTATATATTTATATTATATCTTTTTGTTTAGTTGTATATTTTTAAGTCCCTAATTTATTATAGATTTATTATTTTAGAATATTCCATCATGCCACATGGAGTGCACAAATCAAAGAGGCCTAGTGGATGCGAGCAGCGAAAAGCAAAGAAGAAAAGATGTGAATCACTAAAATCACTACCTGGATTCATGCTTCAATATGTCAAGAGACCAAGTGATGGACAAGGTTCATCAAAAGACGTTCTTCCTCAATCTACAATTGATAAGGATTCCTCCCATGCTGACAGCATGCATTCTTCAAAAGAGCAACTAGAGCCAGAAATGGAAGAGAATCACGAGATTGATGCAGAAATACATAATGAAATAGCAGTGGATGAAGTTGAAACAGAAATGCATGCTGAAAATGATTTTCGTCATGATACTGTAAATGTGATGATGAGTCAAGTGGATGAGAAAAATTGGAATATTTTATCTGATACTTCTTTCTGGAATGCACTAGTTCCAGATCATTTTCGAGTTGAAATTATCAAAAGAGGAAGTTTTTCTTTTCAGAACAAGGATGGGCCTTTCAGTACCGTGACAAGGCAAGGTGCAAAGACTAAAGGAGATGTGCGCCAGCTGTCAAAAGAATGGTTCTACAAGACGATGCCAAATGGTGAGAAAATACTGCGGTCATGGATGTTTTACTCGCTCGTCAGTGAGAAATTATACTGCTTTTGCTGCAGACTCTTTGCTGTTAATGTAACAGAACAAACATCAAAATTTGTCACTGGGTTTCAGCAGTGGTGGAAGCTGAGCCCAAAATTACATAATCATGAGATATCGGATGACCATCTAGGTTGCCTTGAAAAATGGAAAACATTGGCAGCAGGCCTTAAGCTGCACAAAACAATTGATGCCGACAGTGTTGCTGTAATGGATAGAGATTTAAAAAAAATGGAGGGATATCTTGCACAGGTTGCTTGATATCACATTGTTTCTTGCTAAGCAAAATCTGGCATTTCGTGGCCATAAGGAAGATGCATCTTCGTTGAATAAAGGAAACTTTCTTGAGATGGTTGAGATGCTTTCTAAATATGACCCTGTGTTGAAAGAGCACCTAATGAGATTAAAGCGAACTACATCTGTAACAGTAAAAGCATCAGTATCTTATCTTTCACCAAAAACTCAGAATGAATTTATAACTGTTCTGGCAAATCATGTGAAGGAAATTCTTGTAAATGATATAAAGGCTGCAAGGTATTTTGGAATTATGTTCGACAGCACACCTGACATATCACACACTGACCAGATGTCTGAGGTGATCAGATATGTGAAAATCCACAATGGGGAAGTTGAAGTGAGAGAAGTGTTTCTAGGATTTTTCCCTTTAAAGGGGAAAAAAGCTGATGACCTCAGTTCAGACATTTAAAAAAATTCTAGAAAGTGATGGACTTGACATAATGATGTGCAGAGCTCAAGGTTATGATAATGCTGCCACAATGTATGGAATTCATGGAGGTGTTCAAGCCATTCTGAAAAGAAAGAATAAGAAAGCTATTTTTAACGGATGCGTGGACCATTCGCTTAACCTGTGTGGTCAACACTCTTTTGCTGAAAATGCTTTATGTGTAACATTTTTTGGAACTCTTGAGAGAATGTATTCCTTCTTTGCTGCTTCCACCCATCGATGGGATGTTTTAATTGAACACACTGCAATGTCGATTAAAAGGCTATCAACAACACGCTGGAGTGCACATCATGCTGCTGTTAAACCGGTGAAAGATAAGTTTGATGAATGTGTGGCGGCGATTGAAGCTCTATGTGATCCTCGTGAAAATGTGGAAACAAGAGGTGCAGCACAAGGTCTTTTACCTGCTGTCTGTGATTTCACGTTTCTGTGCTACCTTTACTTTTGGGCTGCTGTACTTGAGGAAGTTAATTTGACACAGCAGTATCTGCAGACTAAAGGCTTAACTCTTGACAAAGTAGTGACCAAGTTAGAGGCATTAAGACTTTTTCTGCAGGAGAAGCGCAGTCACTTAGTGGAGCATGCAATTGAACATGCACTTTTAAAAGCAGACCAATTTGGAATAACAGTAGAGAGAAGATTAAGGTTCAAGAAGAGAATGGCAGGGGAACAACTCAGAGATGCTTCAGATGCTGGACTCACTATGCAAGAAGAAAACAATAGGGCGATGCTGGAGTGTATTGATCGTTTTCATTCTGAACTCCAGACCAGATCAACAGCGATCAAGGAAGTAGCAAATATGTTTGAGGCTGTTCAAGCCAAGAGTCTTCTATCAGCAACTGAAGAAGAGTTGCTGGTGTCAGTTCCAAAATTGACCACTTTCTATGATGAGCTATCCGAAGTAGAGCTTTTAAAAGAAATACCAAGGCTGAGAAGACACCTGAAGGCAGCAGATATTGATATCCACAAAGCCAAAGACTGGTCAATATTTGATATTTTAAAATTCATAGTTGACTGGGATTTCCTTGAATCTCTCCCAATACTCTCACTAAGCCTACAACTATTTCTTACGATCTGTGTGTCTGTGGCTTCATGTGAGAGGAGCTTTTCAAAACTGAAACTTATAAAGAACTATTTGCGATCAACCATGGGACAGTCAAGACTTTCTGATCTGGCTATATTTATCAATTGAAAGTGATATGGTGAAAGATATTGATTTTGATGATGTGATTGACAGGTTTGCAGCTTTGAAGACCAGGATGGGAAACTTTTAATTTTAAATAACAGAAATTTTAATGTTAAATAACAAAAATTTAACTTTGTCCGAGTTTGTCGAAGTTCTTTATTTATGTTTTACCTGAAGTATTGAAGTTATATTGTTCAATTTGTTTTCTTTCTTATGTCCTTATTAACTTTTTGACTTATTTTACAAACATTACTATATGCGATTATATATGGTACAGGAACACTCGGAAGAAGACCATGGTGAAAGTCTAGAGGGGTGACACCAAGAGTTTACCGCACTGGGTGACACCAACCCCAGTGACGCCACTGTATGTATGTATATATATATATATATATATATATATATATATATATATATATATATATATATATATATATATATATATATATATATATATATATATATGAACTGGATAGAGTGGGAAGGGATTAATAATATAGACACCCTTTGTTATTCTTTTCGTAAGAACAAATTGTAAAACATGGATTGCAATTTGAAGATAGAGAAATTTCGTAAGCTGGTAAACACTGGGTTACGTGAAAGCGTAAAGCAAAGAAAGCGTACTGTAAACAGGTAACATAATCGAGGGGGCGGCGAGGGAAGCAAGACGCCAAAACCGAGTCGGATTTCCGCCAAGCAATTATTGTAACACACGGAGAGGATAGGGTCCACTTTAGCCAAAACATCCCCACGCAGAGCCCCACTTCAACAACGTGAATGAAGTTTGCGGGAAAGAAGAATATTGCAGAACTGGAATTAGACCATGTTTTTATCGCTTTGTTGGTGAAAGAAAGTTTAGTTCGTGTATTGGCAGTGGATGTTTCTTACAATACTGTAAACAATCGTATTTTTACAGGGGCCCTGTGTTGTGCTTAATTACTACGCTGTTAAAGTGTTCGTTAATTAAGCTGCAGAGTTTACTTAATTATTAATCTGTAATATACTCGCTATACTGCTACACAGGTTCCGGATTTTTGCAAATTTCTGTATTGTTAACATTTTTATTACACGTACTTTGGGTGTTACCAAGTTACTATACTATACTGTTAACATTTTGTTAAATTAGACGTACTGTAGGTGTTACCAAATCACTATACTATACTGTTAACATTTTCATTACACAGACTTTGGTTTGTACCAAATTACTATACAATACTAGTGTGTAGTGTTAACGTTTTTATTATACATACTTTGGGTCTTACAAATTGCTATCATAATCAGCATCAACATCACCCAGTGCCTTGCCGGCTGGCGTGAGCGATCATGCCTCTCTACAAGTTACGATCTACGACGTTATGGATCAATTCGTGTGTTGACTCCCTTCCGTGCCATGAGACAATACTGTCAAGAATCTTCTCACGCAGTCTTCCTCTATCTCTCTTTTCGCAAATCTTTCCAGTTGTCACAACATGTTCCAGTTTCTGTCTTCTGATAACGTGGCCAAAATATGATGCCTGTCTCTTTCTGATGTCTGTGATAAGTTGTCTGTGCGACTCAGCTTCCCTTCAAACATCCTGACTGCTCAGTTTGGTTTTCCAATTAATTTGCAGCATTCTTCTATAAAACTACATCGCCAAGGTTTCCGGTGATTTTTTTCCCCGCCTGTTTACTAATTGTCCAGGATTCACAGCTGTATGTTAAAACTGGTTCTATGTAACATGCAAGAACTCTTTTTCTAAGCTGAGTTGAGTTGAGTTAAGAACCGACATCACTGCACTCAGGACATTCCCATACGTGCTCCGTCCCCTCGTTCAACAGCCAGCGAAGAGTCGTACTACTAATCGTTCCCACCGCTATCTGATTTATAGTTCTCCTGGTCTTCCGTTTCAGTTTTGATATTATTCCAGAACCCCTGCCGATCCCCAGCAAACTCATTCTTTTTACATATGGGTTCTCAATCTGTTCCCCCGCCTTCTCCACCTGGTCCCACAAACGCAATACCACCTCCCCCTTGTCCATAGGTAATCTACCACCAAGAGGTGCATTCCCTGCCAGCCTATCAGCCTGTTCATTCCCCCGCATCCCGCATGGCCAGGGCAAAATATCCATACAATTCTCACAATCTTTGATCTTTGAAGCGAAGAAAGCCATTCCACACGAAACATTCCAACATAATGTCCTGTACTTTAATTGCACATTTAGGTACACTCTGTTTCTTTGATATCACCATGACTTCTGTCTTTCTATTATTCAAACTAAGGCTCATTTATTCACTTTCTACAACCACTGTCCATTGGCGTCGTTATCTTGATCAATTTTATCTTGAAACATGATTATCTTGGCGGCGTTTCCCTTGCCTCCCACTCGTTTGTGCATGATTAACTCCACTAGCCTTTGTCTGAAGAGGCAGACCCTGGAAGGCAGCAGGGGGAGAGGTTATATATAGTGCCTCTTACCCTATCTTACTATACAATACTGTTAATGCTTTTATTACACGCGCCTTGCATATTTGTTCAACAAGAGAGTTGATCAACTAGATATGGAAGGAGCAATAGAACAACTTGATGTGCCTGTTAGATACCACCAAAAGAAAAGAATGATCAAATCAGTCAGAAGGCCACCAACACCAGCTCAGGACATTTACTACGTTATGGACAGAGTAGAACAAATAATTATTCTGCGCCTCAGAACAGGACACGTTAGATTATGTAACCACATTTACACTCATTTCAAGATTGGCGAATCAGCCCTGTGCACATGTCGTTTGGCACCGCAGACAGGAGATCATATAATCCAAGACGGCTCAAATACGACAATTCAATGCAAACCTTCTGGCCTAGAAAAACAACAGTGGAGGATACACTCTATGGACCACTGAATGAACTAACAAAGACAGTGAAGTTCACACAAAAGACAACATTGCAGATATACACAAATTTCAAGTGAACGAAAGAAGAAGAAGAAGAAGAAGAAGAAGAGAAGAAGAAGATTTTTTTCCGATCTCTTTAACAGATCATTTCTGTTCTTGGCCAACGTCCTTCTTTATTTTCCGTCTTATTCTTCTCATTATAATTCCGAATAGAAGCTGTTACACGATTTAAGAGGCTGATTGCACAAAATTCTTCGCATCAATTAGCTATAGTCATAACTTTGTATATTGTCAGTATGTCCACGCTTAAACTTCCTGTGCGCTGACCTGGGGTGGGGGGTGTTCATTTCACACACCGGTCAGTTTGACATAAACGTTGACTTCTCGTTCGGAAAGCAGTGGCAAACTACTGAACGTAAATGTGCTTAGAATATCAACCTTAGGTTGATCGTTCGTAAAGTCCTGTAAAGGTTATGCCCTATTTATGATTGTTTATATATCAACTGGTTGATTTAGAATACCAAGGATCCCGGGAAGGTTAACCCGGTCAACAAATGCCCGCAGAAGTCGGATGTGTCGGCCTAACGGCGCAAGAACGCAGCTCTGCTGCAAACAGGCACAACGCAATCACATCCGAAGAAAAAAAAACTCCGGATGAACGAAGAAGAAGAAGAAGAATACCAAGGATCGATATCTGGACAGACAGACAGACAGTACCGAGCACCAACAGGCAAGACACATGCTGATGAGGATAGTGTATTCTCTGACCTATATAGTTTTCGTTTGCTTCTTCGAGTGCAAGTCAATACCTGTTAATTCAATTTTCATGTATCTTAGCTACAATTCCCCAGTGTGTGTTCTTGTAGTGTTTTGCCGAAGACGTTTTCCGTACAGTTGCCACAAAACGGTCTCACGGAGTGGAAACTAACTGTGGCTATTACCGTATTTGAAGCAATGAACATGCCCTAGGGACACACGATCTGTCTGGGGCATTTTTTAAAGTGTTTTTCTGGACAACGCTTTGTGGTTGAAATATCTGCTCATTAGGGGCCACTACGTGTCCATGTTAAGGGCTCTAAGAGGCTTCCAGACTTTCTATACTGGAACTCTGCATGAGAAATAGATACACATCACTCGCATGGGTATTCTGGTCAGTCCGAGTTCTGCGGGTACGGTAGTAACGTTCATGCTGGCATTTACGGTAATTGAAGGTAAGTACTTATGCTGATTAGCGTAATTAATTATGGTCATTATATTAATTATTCAGTGTATGTTTTTGTTGATGGTTGGTGTTTAGTGTTGTTAACAGGAAGCTACGATGACAATGTCAGGCGAGGGTTCGAGTCCTGCGTTCGTCGCCCGCTCAGAGAAGGACGGACTGGCCACCTATTC
>JACEFZ010004313.1:37500-97500 GCA_014155875.1 Cepaea nemoralis
TTCTGCTGCAGTTTTCAGAGCCTCTACCTCCGCTTTGAAGTTACTTGAAAATTTTCCAGTTGCCATTGAATGTGTTTTTTTCGCTCCATTTTTTAAATTTAGGAGAATTCCTCCTCCTCCATTCTCTATTTAATTTTTGGCTGATCCATCTGTATATGCATGGGTCCAATTCCTGCTTGGGTAATGTTCTTTTATGTAGTTTAGGGTTATTTCTCTTCTTTCGGTTTCATGCTGAGTGTTCTTTTTCTCAATACCAGGAATGTTTTCTATCATCTCAGGCAGTTGCTGCTGTCTCCAAGCTGGGAACTTGTGTGCATTGTGTATGGGCTTGACTGTTGATATGTTAAGAATAGGATCTGACCTAATCCTTCGTTTTGCAGTTTCTACAAAGTTGCTACGCTTCAGTCTTCCCTTTCCAAAACCATTAAATCTGTTGTACATAGGGTGGTCTGTCAATCTTCTAAATTTTTCTGCTTGTTGCTGGGCTCTGCTATCTCTTCTATCCTGCATTGGTTGTAAACAAGTGATCTTTTCTAATTCATTAATAGGCGTTGTCTTCAGGCTTCCAGTTATGATTCGCATTCCTTGATTTTGGACTCTACTTATTTTGTTAAAGTTTGACTTAGCTGCTGTTGCCCAAGCTGCAATGCCATATTCCAGTACTGGCCTCACCCGTCCAGTATATAACTTCTTGAGAACTTTCTCATCTGCTCCCCATGTTGTACCAGCAAGCTTTTTCATGATTGCCATTCTTTGCCTTGCTCTTGTTCGATTTTTCTCAACCTGTGTCTTCCATGTCAGGCGACGATCAAAGGTGACTCCTAGATAGTTTGGATTTTCTTCATGGCGCAATATTTTTCCATTCAATACCAGCTTAGGTTGCTGAGTTTTAGTTGAGAGGGAGAACACTGTGCATGTTGTTTTCTCCTCACTTATCTTCACTAGCCATGATTTTGACCAGTCCTCTAGCGCTAATAGGGCTTGCTGTATTCTGCTGTTAGCTGTACTAATATATTCTTCAGATGTCCATATGGCTAGGTCATCTGCAAAGGATGATGTGTGTACTCTGGCTGGAAAATTTTCCGTGATGTCGTTTATATATGCTAGGAATAATGTTGGTGAAAGAACTCCTCCTTGGGGGACACCTTGCTCCAACAGCATCATTTTGCTGGTTTGTCCTTGTACTTTTGTCCTGGCAGTTCTGTTCTCAAGGTAGTGGCTGATCCATTTGTACATTTTCCCGCAAACATGCATTTTTTGCAGTTTTACTTTCAGTCCTTCCTTCCATACTTTATCAAATTCTTTTTCTAAATCTATCCAGACTGCTAGTGTGTGCTTTTTCTCTTGGAAGGCATCCTCTATTTCCTGAGCTATATAGGTTATTTGATCTTCAGTAGATCTGTACTTTCTGAATCCTGCTTGGTGAGGTGTTAAGAGTTGGTTTTCTTCCAGATGCCATGTTAGCCTGCCATTGATAATGCGTTCCATTAATTTTCCTACACAGCTAAGAAGACTGATAGGTCGATAGCCATTTGGTTCTTCCAGGTCTTTTCCTTTCTTTGGGACTGGTATTAGTATAGCTTCCTTCCATGCCTGTGGGACTATTCCCCTCTTCCAGCTGTAATTTAGGACTGCTAGTAGTTTCTTTTTTGCCTTAGTGCCTAGTCCTATTAGCATTTCATTTGTGATTCCATCCTTTCCTGGTGATGTCTTCTTTTTAGGGTATTCATTGCCTGTTCCATTTCTTCCATTGTTAGATTTGCCATCATATATTCTGCTGCTGTCTCTGTATATGTATGATGTATCTGTTTATCTTTGATTGCTTTCTTCTGTTCGGCTGTAATATCAATGTGGTTTGCACTGGCATAGTGTTCCATTAGTGCATTTGCAGCCTTTTTTCCTGTAAGCAAGGCATTTCCTTGTTTAATTGTTATTTGTTTGTTTCTAGGTCCTTCATTGTTCATGGCTTTCACTAGTTTCCATAGTTTGTTTCCATCCCTGTCAAAATTCAGGTTTTCTGTTTTTTTCCTCCAACAATCTCTTGTTGTTTGATTTACTGTTCTTTTATATTTTGCTGAGATGGCTTTGAGAGAGATGTTCGCTTCAGTTGTTTGTTCTCTCTCTGCGGTCTTCCTAGCATCTTCAACTTTGTCCTCCAAAAATTGTAGTTCTTCAGTCCAGTATGGTTTGTAATTTTTCCTTGCTCCTCTTGGAATAGACTCAGTGGCCGCCTGTATTATTGCTCTGTTTAGACTTTCCACCATTTGCTTCATGTTGCCATATCGTGTATTTACGTTTTCACAATATTTGTCTGTTAGTATGGCAAATCTGTCCCAATCTGCTCGTTTGTAATTCCAAGCGGGGCAAAGGCTTTTGCTCCTGTGGAACATACTCCATATTTATTACAAGCTTGATTGGTCTGTGGTCACTACCTGCTAATTGGTCCAGCACATGGCGATCGATTTTGTGGAGGATGTCTCCTGTGCAGAAAGCTAAGTCTGGAGTAGAAGTGGTAATCCATCTTCTGGAGTAGAAGCTCGGTGTGTCATCCGCTTTGTTAAGTAGATGGAGATTTGAGTCTATTTCCCAGTCCTCCACTTCATCTCCTCTTTTGTCAGTATCTGGGTATCCCCATCTTTCTGAACGGCTATTAAAGTCTCCGACAACAATGCAATTTGTGTCAGTTATTTCCATGTTTGAGAGTGTAAGATCCTTATCTGCCGGGCTATATAGATTGTAAATTCTTATTTTCACGTCCTTTATCATTATATCAACACCTATAATTTCCGTTTGGTTGTCAGAGATCACAGATACTTCGCTGCAAGGTATTGTATTTCGTGTAAGTATTACAACTCCTCCTTTGTGTCCTTCGCGGTCGAAACGTGTGGCCTGATATCCCTCGACTGAAAATGTGCGATTGGCGTTGAGGTGTGTCTCTTGAATGCATGCCACATCTATTCTATCTTTATGAAGACGCTGTGTTAGGGAGGCTTTCTTGTTATAAACTCCTTCTGCATTCCATTGTAGTATGTTGAGTGTCCGGGGTGTTTGGTCAATAGCTCTTAACCTACTCCTCTGTGCCTTGACTCCACAGCACAGGGGAAGGTGACCACCAGTAGTCATGGGTGGACCCCCTCGAGGCAGGGGGCCCGGCACTATCACCGCCTGATGGGACTTCACGGGATTAGCACCATAACGATTAATTTTCATCTGTGGCATCATGAAATGATAAAGTTACGTTGCACTTCTTTGTCAAGCCTGTGGCTCAGTACATCCGATTTCGACAAGCATTTGTTCGGGATGCTTTCCCTAGCCTTTGACTGTCCCCAGTCTACCTACAAGGCAGCAGGTTTGTGCGTCACTTCGTCTGGTCCCTCTCCCTTGACCTGTCCGACATGGGTGACCCTACCAGTAGCTGTGCTACCGTCGGCATAGCTCTTGGGGTCATTGGAACGCTCAAGCCCCTCTACCTCGTCAAGGTGGACGCACGGCAGAGGGGATTCTAGTAGTTCTGTGTATAACGAGAAATACACACTGAACTGTGCGTGTGTATTTGCTTTTTTTTTTTTTTTAATTCAAACTGTAAAATACAATGAACTGCTATTTCCTGCTGGGCCATCCCGCCCCTTCGCTGTGTGGTTTGATCAGTTAATTGGAAATGCCAGAAGAGAGCCCATTGTTTCCAGAAATAGCTCGGCGTGCAGCAGAACAAAACGGTATAATTTAGCTGATAACAAGTCCCGTGATAAGATATTCAGGTTTGTCCGCCAACGTTTGAAACTGTTAGGGCTTGTAACAAATGTTACAAAAGCTTTGCATGACGTTACCATCAACTCCATGTTGATTTTCTAGACATTTTTACACCCAGTAGTTCGTAATTGCCCATTCCGTGGCGAAGGGGTTACGGAAACAGTTCGTAATACCGCATACCGTGTTCGAAACACAGCTGCGGGCAGCAGACCGTCTTTTGGCAGCAGACGGCCTTACATTGGTTTTTTGTTTAATGAAATGGTATGGGTGCCGGTCGTTCAGAAAGCAATGGCAAACTACTGAACGCAAACCTGCCCAGGAATCACGAACAGTCACACAGTGCTGGGGTTGACTGCTTTTCCCTGTAAATGATATTCAACTAACTTAACAAGTTCACAATTGCTTTCTAGCGAGAAGTCAACATTTAAGTCCACTGATCGGTGTGTGGAATCACAAACAGCATTACTCTCCGCCCGTCAACGCACAAGACGTTTCAATGCGCACGTCTTAAACCTCACGGCCGTAATGACCTCTGTTAGGATCTGTGGTGTACGGAAATATCTTTTGTCCTCACGTTGTTTCTTTTATCTATCCGTGTTTTAAATGTTAAAGTATGCGAGGTTTTGATGCAAAACTGCCATGACTGCCTACAGTACCTTGCAGTGTGGGACGAGGGTGGTGCGGTGTCTTGCGCCTGAGGAATTAAGTCAGCCTGGCTTGTGCAGTCGCCGCAAACTGTGCAGGTTTAGATTATTCCCCGCCGACCCTCTCCTTCCCGCCCCCCCCCACCCGACAGACAAAATTGCATCACCTTACCGAGGATTCGAACCTGCGTCTCCCCGGGAAGGTTAACCCGGTCAACAAATGCCCGCAGAAGTCGGATGTGTCGGCCTAACGGCGCAAGAACGCAGCTCTGCTGTAAACAGGCACAACGCAATCACGTTCGAAAAAAAAACTCCGGATGAACGCAGAAGAAGAAGAAGAAGAAGAAGAAGAAGAAGAAGAAGAAGAAGAAGAAGAAGAAGAACCTGCGTCTCCCTATTGGTAGCCAGACACTCCAGCCACAGGACCAGACTCCTCCCAACTCACATCGAAAGAGAAACGAGTCAAATTATAAACTTAGAGGTAGAGTAGAGGGTACTTTAGAGCAAAATGGAATGATTGTAATATATGGAGGAAACACCCAAAATAAACATGAGTTAGGAACAGGATTTGTCATCAAAAAAGAGCTATGGGGGAACGTTCTAAACTTTAAAGCTGTTAGTGACAGGACTAGTAAATTACGAATAAAATGTAAATGGAAAAATATAACGATGATTAATGTACATGCACCTACTGAAGAGAAAGAAGATTATATTAAAGAAGACTTTTATAATGATCTGGAAGATGTCATGATGAAACCCTCAAACAGGACATCCTGATTGTGCTGGGAGACTTCAGTGCAAAAATAAGTAGAGAGCAAACTCATAAATAAGTTGCCGGTATGGAAAACCTACATACAACTTCTAATGACAATGGATGGAGAGTCATCAACCTAGCAGAAGCCAAAAGACTGCAGATCAGCAGTACCAGACTGCAAAGAAAGGATATACATAAACAAACTTGGAAATCATGTGACAAGAGAGCCTATAATCAAATAGATCACATTTTAATTAACAACAAAAATGCATCAAACATACAACAAGTTAGAAGTTATAGAGGAGCTGAGTACCACATCGACCACTTCCTCGTTGGAGCAAATTTTAAAATAAAACTTAAGAGAGCTTCCTATGCTAAACTACAAAGGTTACACTCAACATATAACAGAGAAAAACTACAAGAAAGCACAGTCAAAGAGAAATTTGCAGATGAAATAAAATGTAAACTTGAAATCCTACAAAACCCGTTAGAGGAAAGCGTTGACCAAACTTGGTTGAACACCATGAATACAATTCAAACTACCGCAGAAGAATGTCTCGGTGTGTTAACCACGCATAGAAAGAACAGATGGTTCATTCAAAAATGTGAAGAAGCAGTCATTAGGAAAAATAATGCCAGACAGTTGTGGTTAAATAACATCAACAACATCCAAAATGAAGAGCAATATAGAACTGAATGTAAAGAGCTACAAATATAGTTCTGCAGCAGAAGCGAGAATATAGGAGCAATATAATCAAAGATATAATCAATCATATCCATTAGAAAAACTAAGAAGTATAAACGGACTGACAACACAATCTTCCTACCAACTCTGTGCTACCAATGCCAAACCTGGACAATGACAGAAAAAGAGAAAAGAAAAATCACAACAACAGAAATGAGGTTCCTGAGAAGAATACTCAACGTATCAAGAAGAGATAAGATCAGAAATGAAGAAATCAGGACTAAAGTGGGGGTTAAAGCTGCTCTAGATTTTATTAGAAAGCAGCAAGTCAAATGGTTTGGCCATGCAAGTAGGCTACCAGTCAACAGCATGCCACAACAAGCAGTGATGTACAGACCAGATGGAAACAGAGGAAGAGGCCGACCACGTAAACGTTGGACGGAGGGAATAACAGAATCCATGGGAATGTCGATATACGAAGCCCATAACCGGGCACTCTCACGAAGTTTATACTTCACCTCGACACCGCAAGGTACAAGAGGAACATGATGAGATGATGAGATGATGAGATGAGATCCATTAGATATGGAAACTAATCACCAGAACAACGAATCCAGAAAGCTTTTTAAAGAACTGAAGTCAATGAAACGAGAGCACCAATACAACACATATGGTTTAAAAGACAAAACTGGGAATGTGATAAATACCAATGGGGAAATGTGTAACACATGGAAAGAATACTTTGTTGAATTACTAAATTGTGAAGCTCCAAGTAACACTTTCCCACAGGAAGCGGTTCTAACGTGTGAACCACAAATTAAAGAACCTGTTTTTGAAGAAATCATATATGTAATAACACGACTTAAAAACAATAAGGCAACTGGAGCTGATGGAATTGCTGCTGAATTTATAAAGGCAGGCAGCCATGCATTATATCTAAAGCTATACAAACTAATAATAAAAATCTAGAGGACAGAAGAATTACCCCATGACTGGAAAGAGACCTTATTGATACCTATCTTTAAGAAAGGAGACAAGTTCCAATGTAAAAATTATAGAGGAAAATCACTACTGTACACAAGCTATAATATACTATCCGCGGTATTACTAAATAGACTAAAACCATATTCAGAAGACATATTAGGTGACTACCAGGCGGGTTTCAGACAAAACAGATCAACAATAGATCAGATATTTATCTTACGACAAATAGCCGAGAAAAAGTTGGGAATATAAAAGAGATCTCCATAACATTTTTGCGGGCCCAGCCACGACAATATCCAGCCAGACATCCAAAGAAAACCAAGACGAGCACCCTGAGGACGACACGGAGAGGCCCCGGTGGCCTACCTTGGAGGAGCTACGAGAGTCCGCAAGGATTAAGAAACTCAGACACGAGGAATTCAAAAGGTGCTGGATTGAAAGAGAAAAGAAGAAACCAAAAAACTCAGGAGACCGGTAGAATACCCAACTAGACACTTGGAACAGGATACCGACTACTCGTACTACATAGAAGACTTAGAGAGAAAACCATGGCTGAGCGCGGAGGAAAAACTCGAATGAAGCTAAATCTTGAAGATGAAAAAAAAGTACAAGAAGGAAAATAAAAACGTCGAAAAGCTCCTACAGAAAATACACAAAAAAGCAGACTAAAAGACCTAATAAAAAGTCCTTACAAGGACTACAGCCAGTCAAGCCAGACGAGCCAGGAGCCTACACCAACAAAGAAAACCACAAGAACAGACGAGCACAAAGGATAGCCGCCGACCGATCCCCCCAGCTGACGTCACAGACACAAACCAACATAATCGGTCCGAGATAGGACTCACAAGACAAGAATTAGGGTGAACAAACCCACAAAAACCACGGACCTAAACAATAACCGACGCTGATGAAGCAGGTTGAACGAGGCCGAATTTGGAATTTTTGTTTTGAAAATTGGGATTGGAATTGGAATTGGAATTTTTGCGGATTTTAAAAAGGCTTGTGATAGTGTCCATAGGAATAGTTTATGGAATGCTATGCAAGAATTTGTAATACCAAGGAAGTTAATCAGTATGACCAGACCATGCATGGAAGAAACTTATAATATAATAACATATAAAGGCAGGAAATCAGACCCTTTCCAAATAACATCTGGCTTGAAACAGGGTGATGCACTATCGCTGCTCCTCTTCAATCTGGCTCTAGAGAAAGTTGTAAGGTAAAGAAGGAATGTGCTATTGGAGGAACATCCAGACTGCTTGGTTATGCAGATGATATAGATATTATAGGGGAAAATGAACAAAAGACATCGGAAATATTGACTCACTTAAAGGGAAAAGCTCAACAAATGGGGCTGGTTATCAACCAAGATAAGGGCTAATAGACTGCAATGGATGGGGCATATAGTAAGAATGGAAGATAATAGGGAAATAAACTCGCTTACATTCAGGAAATAAATGACCGTAGACCCCGAGGTAGACCAAGAAGACGGCGGAGAGATAATATACATACAGACCTACAAGCACTTGGAATCAGCGACTGGCAAGAGAAGGTCAACCAGAGAGACGAATGGAGTCGGCTTGTATCTGCAGCAAAGAAC
The DNA here is from genome assembly GCA_014155875.1 of Cepaea nemoralis. Lineage (NCBI taxonomy): Eukaryota > Metazoa > Mollusca > Gastropoda > Stylommatophora > Helicidae > Cepaea > Cepaea nemoralis. Next base: position 45,918 of record JACEFZ010004313.1, read on the forward strand.
CTCAATGGCTTGGAATGCTGAAGAAGAAGAAGAAGAAGAAGAAGAAGAAGAAGAAGAAGAAGAAGAAGAAGACGAAGAAGAAGAAGAAGAAGAAGAAGAAGAAGAAGAAGAAGAAGAAGAAGAAGAAGAAGAAGAAGAAAGAAGAAGAAGAAGAAGAAGAAGAAGAAGAAGAAGAAGAAGAAGATAATATCATTGTGGAGTACCCGGAAACGAGAAATCTGATTGATTAGCTAAGGAAGGAGCAACAAAATAACAACCTGATGTGCCTGTTACATATCACCAAAAGAAACGAAAGTTCAAATCAATCAGAAAGCCACCAACACCAGCTCAAAACGATTACTACTTTACAGACAGACAGAACAAACAATTATATCGCGCCTCAGAACAGGACATTACAAACACATGTATACAAATTTCAAGATTGACAAATCAGCCAAGTGCACATGTGGATTGGCGCCGCAGACAGCAGATCGCATACTCCAAGATTGTCCAAAATACAACATATCTAGGCAAACCTTCTGGCCTAGAGAAACAACAGTGGAAGATAAGCTCTATGGACCACGGAGTGATCTATACACGACTGTGAAATTCATACAAAACACGAAAATTCAGATATAGACTAATTTCAAGCGAATGAAAGAAGAAGAAGAAGAAGAAGAAGAAGAAGAAGAAGAAGAAGAAGAAGAAGAAGAAGAAGAAGAAGAAGAAGTAGACGAAGAAGAACCGTTTCTCGGGGTCTTTCCTTCCAAGAAAATATCACGATACCAATTTTACTTAGACTAGACCGACCGTGTTCAGATAACATCACAACAGAAAAAATGTTTGCATATCCTTTACAGGACATAGCTGTCAACATCAGCATCTTTCAGCTGTCTGTTGATTTCTTGGGAAGATTACGCTCAGTAGTTTGCCATTGCTTTCTGAGCGGACCGGCTCAGTTATCCCGCAAGTCACCAGCGGGGGACGAACCGCTCCCAGTTCTCGCCCGCTACGAGACTCTGCGTGATAAACAGGATTACGGAGAAAGTGGTGTAACCCCTCGGCCAGAGAGACCGGCATCACAACAGAAATTATTAATATTTTAGAATAATATGGTCATGTCACTAGACTGCTGAACACAATCTATGATACCGGAGATATACCTTCTGAATTATGCAATTCTGTATTTATTGCAATCCCAAAGAAATCAGGAGCCTTAGAATGTGATCAACATCGAACAATTAGTATAATGAGTCACATCACGAAGTTGCTACGAATTATCATGCAAAGAGTGAGGAAGAAAATACAACCTGAAATAGGAGAAGCACAATGTGGGTTTGTAGAAGACAAGGGTACTGTAAATACTGTGACTGTATATGCTGCGAACAGTAACTGAGCGTTCTCTAGAAGTAAACAAAGATATACATCTTTGCTTTATTAACCACACAAAGGGTCTCGATAGAGTACGACATGTCAACATGGTAGAGATGCTTGCAGATTACAAATTGATGGGAAGGACATTAAACTTATAAAAACATTTATTGGAAACAACAAGCTGCCATAAGGATTGATAATGAAGTGGGACAATATCAGCCTATTAAGAGAGGTGTGAGACAGGCACGTGTAATGTCTCTAGATCATTTTTCTCTATGCAGTGAAAATATGTTCAGAAATGTAGAAGATATCGAAGGACGAAACAACAATAACATTAGATTCGCAGACAATGAGCAGGATCTGCAACAATTAGTAAATGCGAATGTTGCACACAGTGAACAACTAGGGTTAGAATTAAATTGTAAAAAGACACAGATTATGGTCGTCACTAGGAAGAACGAAACACAACAATGAAATATACAAGTAAATGGGAATATTCTTAAACAAGTGAATCGGTACAGTGCATGCTTGCTTGCGTTCGCTGGCTGTGAACTTCAACGTGAAGTCCTGTATGTCGGATGGTGACATCCTGTTGTCGAACATCAGTGTGATGTCATACAGGACCTGAGGTTTGCGTGAGTATCCGTTGTCCCATGTCTGGCTGATTGGTGTGCAGACTGGTGGTTCCCTCGCCGTGCAGGCAGATACTCTCTGACTTCAGAGAAATCAGAGATCCTACTACGTTAGCCAGGACCCCGAAGGGACCTGTTGCCCAGGATGCACGGCTAGGACGTGTTAGTAGGTCTTGGCCAGTATAGAATCTGGCCCTGGTGCCTTGGAAACACCTCTGCGTCCCATCGTTACAGTTATCTCGGAACATTAATAACATATGATGGGAGATGCCTTGAAGAGATTAGAACAAGAATTGCCATTGCAAAGGTAGTCTTTTGCAAGATGAAAAACATACTGACCAATAAAAAGATGTCAACTGAAACGAGAAAAAGAGTGTTGCTGTGCTACATAGAGCCTGTACTTTTGTATGGATGTGAAGCGTGGACAATGATGGCTGTAGAAATGTGGTTTCTGGGGAGAATGCAAAAAATACCATGGACAGACAGAAAAACCAATGAACAAGTCCTCCATGAAACAAATGAAAATCGTACACCAGTTAGAGAAATTGGACGTAGACAATCAGGATTTTTTGGACATGTTATGAGAAGAAATAAATTAGAGAACTTGGTGACAACTGGCAAGATCGAGGGAAAGAAATCAATTGGAAGACCGAGAAGTAAATAATTGGATGGCTTGGCCACGTGGCATGGTCGAGACAGAAACACTGAGCTGATCAACGACTCTGGTGATCGAGTGAAATGGCGAATCAAGCCCGCCCACGCTTACCGGCATGGCATATGATGGATGGAGACCGCCCTCATAGTTGTGCTGTTTGGAAATAATAATACTTTCTCTGTTCGAAACTAAATCTGAACTGCTGTCTTGACAGGCACATTTGGAGAGAGAAAATGCCTGACTTAAAAACCGGAAAAGTAAAACCAGAAACAACAACAGATAACGTCGGCCAGTCGGTAATTGCCAGCTCATTAACTGGCTTTCCGGCGCTTAAGGCCAGGAACACGTGTCAGGGCAGTTAAACGGTCGGGGATGTTTGTTTACCTCGGAAGCGTCCTGGCTTGGAACTGTCAATAAAGTACGGTTGTACAGAGTGGTCTGCTTTGATAAAAAGTGAAACGCGAAGAATGTCTGCGCATACCGATATGGATTAGAATGCTGTCGGTAACTACCGTCGTTCGTTTTGTTCATTGCTGTTTAAAATTATCTCATCCTCGGCCTATTAACTTAACCCACTGTGTTATAAAAAGCGCGAAATCATCATAACCATCTTGCGCCATGTAAAACTTCCCTACCCTATACTGGCGTTCGAACCCTCTGAGAGGATATCAGATTCAGTACCAAACAAAAATTAGGGTTGGATCAAACAAAAATGGATGGCGGAAAATGGGAAGTAGGGGTAATCCCATGGCAGATACGGGAATCCGCCTAAGACCATTAATCATCCCATGGCAGTTAATCAGTTAAGGCAGGCTTTGTAACCTTTCAACCACGTCTAGGTTGCCTAATTATACACATATATAATTGGCACTCTTCCGACAGACGGGTCTAAATAGTTCTGCAGTGAATAATTTTATATAACTAACACTAACCCTAACCCTAACCCTAATCACTTATTCACTGCAAAACTATTTAGAGGGGAACAGACCAAGAGGAAGACCGAGAGGAAAATACCTGGATGGCTTGGCCACATGGCATGGACGAGACAGGAACACTGATCTGATTCACGACACTGGTGATCGAGTGAAATGGCGAGTCATGACCGCCCACGCTTTCCGGCATGGCACATGATTGATTGATTGATTGTCGGAAGAGTGCCTATATAATTTATTCTTTGTATAACAGGCGCCTTTGTTGCAACGAACCACAATATGCACGCGCAAACCTGTCAAATGATCCAATTTGTACTTCTTTCCGGTCTGGCCAAAAAACCGTGCTCATTACTTATTCTCGAAGAAGTTGCCATGACATTGTTTAACGATCGATGTGCCGACTGGTTAATTGGGGTCGTTACCCGATGTGTCTATCCGGGTTGTGTTTGCGGATGTTGCTGCTTGTCGCTTTCTACACCCGCGCGTTTATTGTTCCTGAGACTGGCCCATTCAGTGGTTTTTAATTGTTTTTGGGTTGTTTTCTTCATTGTGGGGTTACTTCGTTCTTTCATTAGGAAGTCTCCATGGCGAAATGGTAACGCCGACTGCTCCCGAAGGTTGTGGGTTCGATTCCGGGCCACGCCGATCGGTTCACGGGTGTAGTTTACTTGGAGATTCCTGGGGGTCGTCGCTGGAGTTCGGGCTTTGTGCGACGATTTCAGCAGGCCGTCTAGCGGAAATAGACTAAGCCGTGTTGGATAAAACCCGGTGCAGCGAAGTCCATCCTCTTGCATTTTTGAACCTTGTTTTATTAATTCCTGAGCTGTATCAGTCCGAAGTATAGTGCCGAGGTCCCCTGATCATGCCCCTCTATTGTCTCCTATTCTCTTCAGAACAGGGCACAATAGATTAGGCATCCATGTGTATACAAAATTGTTGGAGGAAAAAGGGAAGTAGGAGTGTGTGACAATTATGGCTTAAAATATGGTATACCTTAATAGATGCAATAAGGCAAACCAACTCATTGGACAAATGGCACCAATACTAAAGAACAAACATGTATCAATAGTTACTAAGAAAGTACTTTACAATACAATCTTCCTGCCAACTCTATGCTACCAATGCCAAAGCTGGACAATGACAGAAAAAGAGAAAAGAAAAATCACAACATCAGAAATGAGATTCCTGAGAAGAATACTCAATGTATCAAGAAGAGATAAGATCAGAAATGAAGAAATTAGGACTAAAGTAGGGGTTAAAGCAGCACTAGATTTTATTAGAAAGCAGCAAGTCAAATGGTTTGGCCATGCATGTAGGTTACCAACTAACAGTATACCACAACAAGCAATGATGTACAGATGGAAGCAGAAGAAGAAGCTGACGACGTAAAAGATGGACGGAGGGAATAGCAGATTCCATGGGAATATCGATTCATGAAGCCTATAAGCGGGCACTCTCCCGCTGTTTATAATTCACATCGACACCGCAATGTACAAGAGGAACGTGATGAGATGAGATAATGTATACAAAATTCAGGATTGGCGAATCAGCCTGATGAATTTGGCGCCGTAGACAGGAGATTACATACTCCAAGACTGCCCAATGGTGCTATATGGTACCAACCTAGATGATAGATATAGTGGTGGTAAATGTGGAAAAAAAATGGCCGTAGCTTGAATAATAGAAAGACGGAAGTCATGGTGATATCAAAGAAACAGATTGTGCCTAAATGTACAATTGAAGTTATTTTGGGGCAAGTGCAGAAATTCAGATATCTAGGCACATGGATAATATCAGATGGAAGATGCTTCACGGAGATAAAGAATATAATAGGATAACCACAATCTGCATTCTATCAACTGAAGAGCATTTTATGCACTAGTTCCGTGTCTTTGGAAGTTAGAAAAGGAGTTCTTGCATGTTACATAGAACCAATGTTAACATACTGCTGTGAATCCTGAATAATTAGTAAACAGGCGAAAAAAATTCATGGAAGCAGCCATGGAGATGTGGTTTTATAGAAAAATGCTGAAAATTAATTGGACAGCCAAAATGAGAAATCTGGACATTTTGAGAGAAGCTAAGTCGCAAAGATAACTTAAGACAACCGTCAGGAAAAAGAAAACAGTCATCATTTTTTGGCCACATCATGAGAGGAAAAAAACTGGAACATGTTGTGACAACTGGAAAGATTTTTGGAAAGGGAGATAGAGGAAGACAGAGTGAGAAAATTCTTGACAGCACAGAAGGGAGTCAACACATGAATTGATCCATGCCGTCGAAGATCACAATTTGTGGAGAAGCATGATCGCCTACGCCAGGCTAGAAAAGCACTAGATGATGATGATGGTGTTAGCCATATATTTTTATAGACCAACCGTCTTCGTGGGAAATAGGGGAAATACTATAGCCAACACTTTATGGGAACAGTGAGCAGAACTACTTTGGGATAACAACTGTGTAACATGCCTGTGGTTAGGCAAATTTGGGGGTGAATGGCCGAAGAAAGAATGTTATAATACTAGCTAGGTTAACGCACGAGTTAGGAATTTGCTTATACTAGCAATGTAATTGGATCATTGTACTACCTAAGAAGGTGAGATCTACAACAAAGGGTCATAGAAGTTGAAAGGAGATGAGAGCAGATGCGAGGTCAGAGAAGTCAGTTAGAAATCCCTAAACTAATGTGAGCTTGTAACACAATCTCGGTAACACAACCGACTAGGGGTTGGTTTAGACACGGAAATGTCATTATAAATCTTCAGGTTAATGAGGAAAGCCCCCAAGTTGCCGAGATTTAAATCAATGGTGGGAAGGTGAGATGTGATGGGAAAATAAGTAGACTAGGGAAAATAAAATGGGTAGACTGAAGGAATGTAAAGTAGGGTGACAGGGGTTAAATGATGCTGTGTGGTAGGTCCCCGGGAAAAGCAAATAAGAAGGCAGGCTGGGAAAATTAGAGGCAGTGAGGATCGGGCGAAGAAGAGTGAGGCAGACAGTTGGGGTCTGGCCTACGTAGGGTTGAGTTTAAGACAGCGGAAGTAACAGACAGTCGGTCGTAGGGCGAAGTCGGAGGAACTTCAGCCGGGAGGATCTTAAGCACTGAGTATCGGGTCAGTAAGTTTTGGACCTGAGTAGAGAGAGAGGAGACTCAAAGGAGATTATTAGATCCACGGATGGAGAAGAGTCCGTAACAGTGTATTGTGTGAGGCCGAGGGACGGCCAGAGCGGGATTGCTGGAGTTACTGTGTTATGTTATAATCTGAGTGTGCTGAACCGGGGAAGTTATAACCTAGATATATTTCATTGTGGAATGTTCCTGGAAAATGTCGTATATCATCGTATTGTGTTACAATTAAAGATTATATGCGCCGCCTGGTCGTCGATGTTGATTTATCGTTGTTGATCAGTTGTCCAACATCACATTCACACAGACATCCCTAGACAACTATAGCCAAATCTCTATGTCAAGCATAACCACTTTGTGTCAAACTGCATCTGAGGACTGAGCAGGCACGGGATTACCTAATGAGGTCGTTTGACATAACATAACATAACATAACATAACATAACATAGCCAATTAGCGCTCAATGAGTGAAGTGATCAGTATCACACTGGCCACCTCAGTAGTATAGTAAATCAGAAAGGATGACCGTTTTTGCGGAGGAAATCGATAACCCTCCGCAAAGGGCGATAACTCTCCGGGTTTTTGAAAAAGTAGGCGTGGTCAGGGTAGGTGTTGCGAGGTGACTCATCAGAGTAGGTGTGGTCTAGTGACTCATCAGAGTAGGTATGTGTAGTGTATAACATAAAAAATACAACATGAAACATTCAAAATAACAAACGAGTCAAGTAAGGTATATAATGTTTTTATTAAACCATGTATAGCCAAACAATACAATGCATATTAAATAAGTAGCGGCATAGTCGACACATTATCATTTTGTGTCTGTCTTTTTATATAGAGATATGACAGCGAATCGCGATGTTGCTGATATGTACACACTGCATAATCTTGTGTTTTGAACCCTATATTGGTTCCCCCACTTTGTGTTTGGGTGTTGAGTACTTCCAAAAAAAGTGTCCTTGTTTAGATGAGTGTTGTGGTTTTTGGTCAGACCTTTGGTACTGATTTTATCATACTCCCTGACACAAATATACATCTTACTACGCAGTGACACCATCCCCTCCCCTTCGTATTCTAGTTTGAAAAGACCAGGGGTTCTCTTTTCATAGGCTTTGATATCCACACAGGCCTGACAGCTAGTAGTTCTATGAACAAGACAAACTTCGGTTTTCTTGGCGGGGAAGTGTTTGAATGTCTGGAAGGTAGTACCGTGAAGTTATACGTCGGCAAGTGTGGGAAAAGCTCCGGTGGGTGTGACGGCGGTCGGTTCATAACAGACGTGGAGGGGTGCATATGGAAAAGTCATTAAGTAACGGGTTGTAAAAACATTGGTGAGTGGTGTGTTAAAATATTTTGAACTGTTAGCGCATTGGTGGTGTACATTAGTACGAATAGAAGGAATAGGTGCGGTGGGGATAGTAGTGGGTACGGGTTAGTGAAATTAGTTGATAAGTGTAGTTATTAGTGCTATGTAGATGTTCATAGTAGCTTATTCACTAACATCACACGTGTTACAAATGAAACACTGAAAGCTAAAGATCGTCAGTTGTAATGGATATGGCGTAGTGTCATTCAGTGGTAAGGGGTGGGTACCAGGTATTAGTGGTCAAAATATGGTCAAGTAGGGTCAAGTGGTCAAGTGAGGACATTTTAGGGAAAAGTGGTTGTAATGATATGGTGATGATTACAGAATGGAAAATTAGTGGTCAAGCGAGGAAAATTTTAGGGGAAAGTAGCTGTAATGATATGGTGATGATTAAAGGGTGATAAATTAGTGGTCAAGTAGTGGTCAAGTGAGAAATTTAGGGGAAAGTGGTTGTAATTATATGGTGATGATTAAAGGGTGGTAAATTATTGCTCAAGCAGTGGTCAGGCAATGGTCAAGTGAGGAAATTTTAGGGGAAAGTAGTTGTAATGATATGGTGATGATTAAAGGATGGTAAATTAGTGGTCAAGCAGTGGTCAAGTAGTGGTCAAGTGAGGACATTTTAGGGAAAAGTGGTTGTGATGATATGGTGATGATTAAAGGGTGGTAAATTAGTGGTCAAGTAGTGGTCAAGCAATGGGCAAGTAGTGGTCAAGTGGTCGAGTGACACTTAAATTGTAGAGGACGATGTCCCTAAGATTATGGTAGTGGTTAAAGTGATCGATGACGTGGTCAAGCAGTGGTCAAGTGGTCGAGTGACCATTTAAATTGTACGGGAAAGTACGTGTAGTGATATGGTAGTGGATAAAATGGTCGACGACGTAGTCAAGCAGTGGTCAAGTAGTGCTCAACCAGTGGTCAAGCGAGCAAGTGAGAAAATTGTAGAGGAAAGTACGTGTAGTGAAACAGTGATGGATAAATTAAGTAGTGACGTTGTCAAGTAGTGGCCAAGTAGCGGTCAAGTAGTGGTTAAGTGGTCGGTTGACCACTTAAATTGACGGAGAAAGTACGTGTTGTGAACCTGTGTTGGTTAAAGTGATCGATGACGTGGTCAAGAGGTGGTCAAGTAGTGGTAAATGGTCAAGTGACTACTTAAATTGTCGGTGAAAGTATGTATAGTGACATGGTGATGATCAAGAGTTGGTCAAGTGGTGTTCAAGTACTGGTCGAATAGTGGTCAAGGGGTGGGCAAGTGACCCCTTAAGTTGTAGGGGAAGTTACTGTAGTGACAGTAGTGGTTAAAGTGAGCGATGACATGATCAAGATGTTATGCCGACTGCTAAGTTCAGAAAGTAATGTCCTTAGTATTGGTAATTTCCCCAACAGGAGCGCCTCGAGCATTGATTTTGCATTGGTCAATAGCACCTAGTGGTACAGTCGACACACATGGACAATAGTTACATCCGGTCAAAGATGGCGTCGCACCCTATCACACATGGGTAATTGCTACAACCAGACAATGGCTCATTCGCTAAAACTGGTCATATATGGCGTCACAGCCGGTCAATGTGTAATGGTACAGCCGAGACAAGGGCTCATTGGCTAAAACCAGTCAAAGAATTCCCTGCTTCCGATCACATATATAAGGGTACAGCCACTACACGTGGCTAACGACTCAACCGGTCAAAGATGTCGATGAATCCAGTGACACACATAACGATACACGTGGAACACGTGGCTAATAACCCAATCGTTCAAAGACGGCGTCGCATCCGGTCACGGGGTAATGGTACATCTGAGACACGTGGTTAAGAGGGAAACTATAGAAAAAGGGTGTCCTATCGGTTGTCGAGTCAGGGAACCTAACGTATGATGATCACTGTGTATAGGCGTGAATACACTGCATCATCAACACTGCATCCGAAGGGTAAAATGGTCACCCCCTTCTCTCTCTCTTTTCTATAACCGTGTAGTCCTAGTGTTACCGGGTTACACCAAAGGACACCCGGGCATCAACACAACATAAACTGGTCTCGAAAACCCCATACGCGCGTGTAAACAACTAATCACAGTTTCCGACTAAGCCTTTCTCATACTCATAGTACAGAGATGTGATCATCGATGCTAGTCGGGGAAGTCGTATCTGTACGTAACAACTATCGGGTCATACAACGACGAGTGGGTAGTGGATGTTAACAGATACACACAAACACAACAAACTGCCCCGACTCAACCTTAGGCAATGCACGTAACATGACAGGTCACATGTCCGCCGTCATAACCAGCGACGTTATCACGTAGCAAATTAGACATCCACACTTTCATTTCCTTTCTATGTGTCCATAGTGTCTTTACATCTTTCTCCGGAAAGCCATTTCCAAGACCAATATATGTTTTTTCAGTGTACCTGCTCAGTGCCACACTTCACAACCAGACAAAAGTACACCTTCTATGTACCACTTCAACCGTCAAATAAGAAAATATGTTAGACAAAATATTAAAATTATTGATCAAATACAGAAATATCTCGTCCAAACTTATAAAAAGTAGGAACATTTGTTAACCTATTGGGAAAAATATCAATCAAGTAGGAAAGTTTGTTAGTCAAATAGAAAAAAATATTGACCACGTAACGATATATCTTGTCCACACTTATGAAAAGTAGGGAAATTTGTTAGTCAAATGAGAAAAAAGATTGACCAAGTAACGAAATATCCCCACCAAACTTATGAAAAGTACGAAACTTTGTTAAGCAAGTATGAAAATGTATCGACCAAACAGAGAAATATATCACCCAAACTTATAAAAAGTAGGAACATATGTTAACCAAATGGAAAATATCTTGGCCAAATAGGAAAATTTGTTAGCCAAATGGGGAAAATATTGTCCAAGTAACGAAATACATCGTTCAAACATACGAAAAGTAGGAAACTTTGTTAATTAAATGTGAAAGTTTTGGCCAAACTTCAACCAAACTTGTAAATATTTCAACTAAACTTATAAAAAAAGTAGGAACATTTGTCAGCCAAATGGGAAAAAGGTCGGCCAAATTCAGAAATAATACAGCCAAACTTATAAAAATTAGGAAAATTTGTTAACCTAATGAGAAAAATATTGACCAAGTAAAGAAAAATTTACACCACATTTACAAAAATTAGGAAAATGTGTTAAACTAATGAGAAAGAAATATTGGCCAACTAAGAAATCATGTTAACCAAATAGGAAACAGTATCTGTCAAACTTATAGATGTCTCGTTTAAACTTATAACATGTATGAAAATTTGATAGGCAAAGATGAAAAACATTGGCCAAATAATGAAATATCTCATCCGAACTTATAACAAGTAAGAAAACATGCTAGTAACATCAAGAAATATGTCGACCGAAGTAATGCAATAGGCAAAACGATGGACAAACTTATAAATATGTCGACCGTTACAAGAAAATGTTACCCATATTAGGCAAAAATATTGGCCAACGTATGAAATATCTCGACCAAACTTACAAAAAGTACGAAAACATGTCGACCAAAGTAAGAAAATTGGTTAGCCAAAGATGAAAAATAGTGGCCCAGTAAAGAAATATCGCATCCAAATTTTATAAAATGTATGAAAATGTGTTAGCCAACGGTGAAAACTATTGACCAAGTAAAGACATTTCTTGTCCAATCTCATAAAAAGTAGGCAAATTTGTTAACTAAATGTGAAAATTAGCGGTCAAACTTATAAATATCTCCACCAAACTTATAAAAAGTAGGAAAATTTGTTAGCCAAATGTAAAAAATGTTGACCAAGTAAAGAAATATCTCATCCAAACTTATAAAAATGTCGACTTATATAAGAAAATATGGTACCCAACGTAGGAAAAATAGTGGCCGAGTTACGAAATAGCTCGACCAAACTTACTAAAACTTAGAAAAATATGTCGACCTAAGCAGGAAAATGTGTTAGCCAACGGTGAAAAATAGTGGACATGTAAAGAAATAGCTGCATCCAAATCTTATAAAATGTAGGAAAATTTGTTAGCCAAATTGACAAAACTGTTGACTAAACTTATAAATATCTGGTCCAAACTTATGAAAAGTAGGAAACTTTATTACCAAAGGTGAAAAATATTGTCCAAGTAAAGACATGTTTCAACCAACTTATAAATATATCACCCAATCTTATAAAAAGTAGAAAAAATTTGTTAGCCAAATGGGAAAAATGTTGGCCAAATTACAGAAATAGCTCGACCAAACTTATAAAAATCTAGGAAAAAATATTAGCCAACACAACTAAAATGTCGACCAAGGTTATAAATGTCACATCCAAACTTATGAAAGTAGGAAATTTTATTAACCAAATGTGAAAAAATATTGACCAAGTACAGACATATTTCAATCAAACTTATAAACTTGTCGTCCAAAGTGATAAAAACTAGGAAAATCTGTCAACCAGTCTAAGAAATACCTATGGAAAAGTAAGAACTATGTCGACCAAGTAAAGATAAAAGGTGGTACCTAAAGTAGGAAAAAATTTAACTTCTGTAGTTATGTCAAACGTGTCTTGAACTTTTATCTGAAAAGACGTTATCAATGTCACCACTTTTCCGATTTTACATTACCGAAAGCTCCAACTTCAGCGTATCTGCTACAGAAACCCTTATACAGACTAATCACTCATCTCTCCACACTCTTGGTTTCTTTCTAATACAAAGTGGTCACATCACCAAGAACGTCAAACCTCCACTGTATACGTGCTCCATTGAAACACCCATGACACTTAACAACATTTATGGTAAGGTCGTCTATGGTTCCACCTGGTATAGTTTCTGTATTATCTAGGTATTCGTCATCACGGAACCATTTCCCGTGGTTGCCATCTTCAACTTTTCATACCACAATGTCTGCTACACTATCCTTTCATTGTTTCATCTTTCAACAATACAACGGTTTTTTTCTCGAAGTCTGCCTAAAATAAAATTTCTTACGGTGTCCACTCCTAGCGCACTTTAACATTTCACATCCGCAATAACACCAAGTCTGCAAGCAACCACCACTGTCTGCTATAAACTCGGCCTTTCTTAAAATCACGCCTGCCGTAGTGAACTCCTGAATACCAGCTACCACATCTTCTAACCGACTTTCAATGTTTCATAACAAACACACTAACATTCTTTTAGATTACACAGCAGCATAATTTCTGCTGACTAGGCAGATTTTCCAACATAATGGGGGTAAAGCATATGTCCCCCTTAACCTACTAGGTGCTATTCTAGACAACGAATAGGGTCATCGACCATCACCCCTAGGAAGAACTTGAAAACAACACAGAGAGAGGGGCTCGTTGGACGAATTATTTGAATTCTTTGGACTACCACAGTAACTAAAGATGATCACCTAAGAAGACCCTAAGGAAAATAAAGCATTATATACACCAAACACAACAAACTCTTTCTTACTAACCCTAACCCTAACTATACATCACACACAACAAACTCTTTCTGTAAGACACATAGATACAAACCAGTGTTAGAAACGGAAAAAGTTAAATTTTAATTAAAATTTAAAACTAATGACCCGATAGTTGTTATGTACAGATACGACTTCCCCGACTAGCATCGATGATCACATCTCTGTACTATGAGTATGAGAAAGGCTTAGTCGGAAACTGTGATTAATAGTTTACACACGCGTATGGGGTTTTCGAGACCAGTTTATGTTGTGTTGATGCCCATGGTGTAACCCGGTAACACTAGGACTACACGATTATAGAAAAGAGAGAGAGAAGGGGGTGACCATTTTACCCTTCGGATTCAGTGTTGATGATGCAGTGTATTCACGCCTATACACAGTGATCATCATACGTTAGGTTCCCTGACTCGACAACCGATAGGACACCCTTTTTCTATAGTTTCCCTCTTAACCACGTGTCTCAGATGTACCATTACCCCGTGACCGGATGCGACGCCGTCTTTGAACGATTGGGTTATTAGCCACGTGTTCCACGTGTATCGTTATGTGTGTCACTGGATTCATCGACATCTTTGACCGGTTGAGTCGTTAGCCACGTGTAGTGGCTGTACCCTTATATATGTGATCGGAAGCAGGGAATTCTTTGACTGGTTTTAGCCAATGAGCCCTTGTCTCGGATGTACCATTACACATGTGACCGGCTGTGACGCCATATATGACAAGTTTTAGCGAATGAGCCTTAGTCTGGTTGTAGCAATTACCCATGTGTGATAGGGTGCGACGCCATCTTTGACCGGATGTAACTATTGTCCATGTGTGTCGACTGTACCACTAGGTGCTATTGACCAATGCAAAATCAATGCTCGAGGCGCTCCTGTTGGGGAAATTACCAATACTAAGCGCATTACTTTCTGAACTTAGCAGTCGGCATAACATCTTGATCATGTCATCGCTCACTTTAACCACTACTGTCACTACAGTAACTTCCCCTACAACTTAAGTGGTCACTTGCCCACCCCTTGACCAGTACTTGAAAACCACTTGACCAACTCTTGATCATCACCATATCTCTATACCTACTTTCACCGACAATTTAAGTAGTCACTTGACCATTTACCACTACTTGACCATCTCTTGACCACGTCATCGATCACTTTAACCAACATAGGTTCACTACACGTACTTTCCCCGACAATTTAAGTGGTCAACCGACCACTTAACCACTACTTGACCGCTACTTGGCCACTACTTGACAACGTCACTACTAAATTTATCCATCACTGTTTCACTACAGTACTTTCCTCTACAATTTTCTCGCTTGATCGCTTGACCACTGGTTGAGCACTACTTGACCACTGCTTGACCACGTCGTCGACCATTGTATCCACTACCATATCACTACACGTACTTTCCCCTACAATTTAATTGCTCACTCGACCACTTGACCACTGCTTGACCACGTCATCGATCATTTTAACCACTACCATAATATTAGGGACATCGTCCTCTACAATTTAAGTGTGACTCGCCCACTTGACCACTACTTGCCCATTGCTTGACCACTACTTGACCACTAATTTACCACCCTTTAATCATCACCATATCATTACAACCACTTATCCCTAAAATTTCCTCACTTGACCACTACTTGACCACTTCTTGACCACTAATTTACCATCCTTTAATCATCACATATCATTACAACTACTTTTCCCTAAAATTTTCTCACTTGACCACTGCCTGACCACTGCTTGAGCAATAATTTACCACCCTTTAACACCATATCATTACAACCACTTTCCCCTAAAATTTCCTCACTTGACCACTACTTGACCACTAATTTATCACCCTTTAATCATCACCATATCATTACAGCTACTTTCCCCTAAAGTTGTCCTCACTTGAACACTGCTTGACCACTAATTTTCCACTCTGTAATCATCACCATATCATTACAACCACTTTTCCCTAAAATGTCCTCACTTGACCACTTGACCCTACTTGACCATCTTTTGACCACTAATACCTGGTACCCACCCCTTACCACCGAATGGCACTACACCATATCCATTACAACTGACGATCTTTAGCTTTCAGGGTTTCATTTGTAACACGTGTGATAAGCTACTATGAACATCTACATAGCACTAATAACCACCCTTATCAACTAATTTCACTAACCCGTACCCACTACTATCCCTACCGCACCTATTCCTTCTATTCGTACTAATGTACACCACCAATGCGCTAACAGCTCAAAATATTTTAACACACCACTCACCAATGTTTTTACAACCCGTTACTTAATGACTTTTCCATATGCACCCCTCCACGTCTGTTATGAACCAACCGCCGTCACACCCGCCCGAGCTTTTCCCACACTTGCCGACGTATAACTTCACGGTACTACCTTCCAGACATTCAAACACTTCCCCGCCAAGAAAACCGAAGTTTGTCTTGTTCATAGAACTACTAGTTGTCAGGCTTGTGTGGATATCAAAGCTTATGAAAAGAGAACCCCTGGTCTTTTCAAACTAGAATACGAAGGGGAGGGGATGGTGTCACTGCGTAGTAAGACGTATATTTGTGTCGGGGAGTATGATAAAATCAGTACCAAAGGTCTGACCAAAAACCACAACACTCATCTAAACAAGAACACTTTTTTGGAAGTACTCAACACCCAAACACCAAGTGGGGGAACCAATATAGGGTTCAAAACACAAGATTCTGCAGTGTATACATATCAGCAACATCGCGATTCGCTGTCATATCTCTATATAAAAAGACAGACACAAAATGATAATGTGTCGACTATGCCGCTACTTATTTAATATGCATTGTATTGTTTGGCTATACATGGTTTAATAAAAACATTATATACCTTACTTGACTCGTTTGTTATTTTGAATGTTTCATGTTGTATTTTTTATGTTATACACTACACATACCTACTCTGATGAGTCACTAGACCACACCTACTCTGATGAGTCACCTCGCAACACCTACCCTGACCACGCCTACTTTTTCAAAAACCCGGAGAGTTATCGCCCTTTGCGGAGGGTTATCGATTTCCTCCGCAAAAACGGTCATCCTTTCTGATTTACTATACTACTCACCTCTACTATATATATACCTTTATTGTAAGCGACTCCGTGGTGAAGAGGTTACGGACGCAGTTCGTATTCTTGCATACCCGCGTTTGAAACACAGCTGTAGGTGATTTGGCAGCAGACTACCTTGCGTTGGTTTTTATGAAATAGTATGGGTGCTGTCGTTCAGAAAGCAATGGCAAACTACTGAACGTAAAGGTGCCCAGGAATCACGAACAGCCAAAAACGCTGGGGTTGACTGCTACGTTCTGTATAGGAAATGCAACAACTACTGAACGTAAACGTGCCCAGGAATCACGAACAGCCAAAAACACTGGGGTTGACTGCTACGTCCTGTACAGGATATGCAACAACAACCTTTACTACCCAGACAATTTCCTGGTACCTATGTTGGGTTGGGCAGATCTAGGAGCCCGGGTGTGTCTTTTGTTTTAAATCCCCGTCTACGCAGATATAACCAACATATCCATTGACTGATTCAATGCCGAAGGATAATTTAACGCCATATGTGACCTCCCATTTGGACAGAAAGACGGTATGGAGTCCATACTAGAGTCATCGTGTTTGTTTCGTTTCGCGGTATTTTCCGCAATTTTAATGCTCAGTGAAGAGAAATTCAGATGATAATACTGGTTCATTTGATTGTTTACCATGTGTGGTCCAAACTTACTTTTCGTTTGTCACTGAATCAGTTCTTCTTCTTCTTCTTCTTCTTCTTCTTCTTCTTCTTCTTCTTCTTCTTCTTCTTCTTCTTCTTCTTCTTCTTCTTCTTCTTCTTCTTCTTCTTCTTCTTTCCTTCGCCTGAAATATGCTTATAACTGCAATGTTGTCTCTTGTATGAATCCAACAGTCTTTTTTAGTTCATTCAGCGGTCCATAGAGTTTATCCTCCACTGTTGTCTCTCTAGGCCAGAAGGTTCGCCTGGATATGTTGTAGTTTGGGCAATCCTGGAGTATGTGCTCTGCTGTCTGCGACGCCAAACCACACGTGCACATGGCTGAGTCACCAATCTTTAATTTTGTATACATGTGGTTGCGTAATCTATTGTGTCCTGTTCTGAGGCGCAGAAGAATGACCTGTTCTGGTCTGTCCATAACGTGGTAGTCGTCTTGAGTAAGGTTTGGTGGCCTTCTGACTGATTTGATCATTCTTTTCTTTTGGTGGTATGTAATAGGCACATCAGGTTGTTCTTCTTTTGCTCCTTCCTTAGCCAATCAGTTAATATGTGTGTCTATAAATGATGGCCTACATCGTTCTCAACGGATATTATTATAATGGGTCACGGGGTGTACTTTCTTAACATGAATTCAACACCCGCTTGTGTTAATTAGCACCCTGTGTCTTTTCTTATAATTCTCTGTCAATACATGGTAATTTATGCAACTGTTACTTTGAATTTTGAATAACCTACGTTGTGTTTTCCGCCATTATGTGTTCCATTGTATGACCGCCATTTCCCGCATCGTGTACTTTCTTAACCTGCAGTCATTTTGATGTCGATGTCTTGCTTTTGGGCACTCTTTTAGTTGTAGTATAACTGTCATAAATGACCAACTATGGGAGTTTTTCGAAGTCCAATTTGTTAGCTAACTCAACTATCGCTCACAGTGGCGTTGTAGTGGATGCGGGTTCACCTCCCCGACTCTCCCAATCCAAGCAAGCAAACTCGGGACAAATGTCTTTTTAGGCTGAATAAAGACCAAGTCCCTGGATACACAAGCACACAGCTGGAAATGGCTCGTAAAAAGGTAAAGGTAGCTGGTCTTGGTATTCCTCGAAGGAGTGGAGGAGGTGAGATGCCAAAGTTTACATCTATATGGCGGATGCCCAAGCCCTAGTATTTAAACCCAGGTCTTATAGCCATTTTTGGCCAAGCTATGAACTTAGCTCCTCGGTTATGGTGCGAAAGAGGTACCTTACAGTCTCTAGCCTTTGCTCGTCTACCCTGGGGTGTAGGAGTACCTTACAGTCTCTAGCCTTTCTTCTACTACCCTGGGATGTAGAGGTACATTGGTCTCTAACCTTTCCTTTTCTACCCCGGGGTGTAGAAGTACCTTACAGTCTCTAACCTTTCCTTTTCTACCCCGGGGTGTAGAAGTACCTTACAGTCTCTAACCTTTCATTTTCTACCCCGGGATGTAGAAGTACCTTACAGTCTCTAATCTTTCATTTTCTACCCCGGGGTGTAGAAGTACCTTACAGTTTCTAATCTTTCATTTTCTACCCCGGGGTGTAGAAGTACCTTACAGTCTCTAATCTTTCATTTTCTACCCCGGGGTGTAGAAGTACCTTACAGTCTCTAATCTTTCATTTTCTACCCCGGGGTGTAGAAGTACCTTACAGTCTCTAATCTTCATTTCTACCCCGGGGTGTAGAAGTACCTTACAGTCTCTAATCTTTCATTTTCTACCCCGGGGTGTAGAAGTACCTTACAGTCTCTAATCTTTCATTTTCTACCCCGGGATGTAGAAGTACCTTACAGTCTCTAATCTTTCATTTTCTACCCCGGGATGTAGAAGTACCTTACAGTCTCTAATCTTTCATTTTCTACCCCGGGATGTAGAAGTACCTTACAGTCTCTAATCTTTCATTTTCTACCCCGGGGTGTAGAAGTACCTTACAGTCTCTAATCTTTCATTTTCTACCCCGGGATGTAGAAGTACCTTACAGTCTCTAATCTTTCATTTTCTACCCCGGGATGTAGAAGTACCTTACAGTCTCTAATCTTTCATTTTCTACCCCGGGATGTAGAAGTACCTTACAGTCTCTAGCCTTCCTCTTCTAACCTGGGGTGTAGAAGTACCTTACAGTCTCTAGCCTTTCCTCTTCTACCCTGGGGTGTAGAAGTACCTTACAGTCTCTAGCCTTTCCTCTTCTACCCTGGGGTGTAGAAGTAACTGTAAGTTAAGGACCCCGTTTCGCACCTGAGCCATATCATGTATATGGTGCTAACCCCACAGGTGTAGACAACCGGTATTCCATGGATGATAGGGTCAGTATCACCCCGGCCGCCTGTACCTCACAGGAAATATCTTGGTACCTGTTGTAGGATGTGTCGCCCTAGGAACCCTGGGCAAATGAGAACAAATCATCATCGCTTCAATGGAGGTTTGATCACATGACCACAAGGCTGGCAGACAAACGCGCTAGTCACATGGCTACTGCGACTCACCCTGAGTGCCGTGGTACTTTACGGTATGTGTAGTTTTACTCCATAGTAATGATCGCATTCGTCGGGCACGTGCGGGGCTATGCTGATGATGTCATTAGCGCGATGGAATGGGGGGGGGGGGGGGTGATGCCTGCACCCGTCGTCCGCTAAGAGAGGGAGAGACTGACCACCTATTTCTCCATGCACTCAGGCCTGCAGAATGTGATGGCTCTAGCACACCCGAGACCTGCAGCGGGTTCCTGCTGTGTGTGTGTGTGTGTGTGTGTGTGTGAGGGAGTGTGTGTTTGTATGCGAGTGTGTGAGTGAGTGTGTGAGTGAGTGTGTGTGTATGTGTGTGTGTGAGTGTATGTGTATGAGTGAGTGAGTGTGTTTGTGTGTGAGTGAGTGTGTGCGAGGGAGTGTGTGTGAAAGTGTGTGTGTGAGGGAGTGGGTGTCAGTGATTGAGTGTGTGAGTGAGTAAATGAGTGTGTGTGTGTAGTGTGTGTGTGTGTGTAGTGTAGTGTGCGTGTGTGTGTACACAGTGTTCCCGTTCTCTTCCCAAACCCAGGCCAGGATGACACATAGAGCTGTATCGAACCACGTGACTGTAATGTATTATGCTGGCATGCTGACCTCTGAACCCATAAGACGCCTCTTTGACATGGCAACAAGACACCAGAATACAGGCTCCCCAACCTCAACAAAGCCTTTGTTTCATAGCCAGGTCAAATCGTTTCACAGAACTTGCCTGGTGGATCACAACGCGTATTTCCTCGGATCACGTTTTCAGAATGAACGAACGAACGCGTGGAACGGTTAGAAGCGTTTTGTGTGGTATTCGCTAGCACAGGAAAGGAGCATTATGGGTTGACCGTTTGCCGTGAAGTTGGAACCGCGACTAACAACTTTGAAAGAACACGTAATGTAAACAGGCCGCTCGACGAAAGGAAGAACACACACACGCGCGCGCACACACACACACGCGCGCCAGCTAACGTTTAAATTATGGTCATTGTCAACGGAAAATCAAGAATACTTAGCTATAAAAAAATATATAGGTACGAACGTGTGTTCATGCCACACCTTAATCTGTAATGGCATCCTATTGAAACGAATGGATTAGAGATGACACGATATTTAAACCCGTGATGTAGAGATGACGTGATACTGAATCGTGTGGCTTAGAGATGACACGATATTGAAAAGTGTGGCTTAGAGATGACACGATATTAAAAAGTGTGGCTTAGAGATGACGCGATATTGAAAAGTGTGGCTTAGAGATGACACGATATTGAAATAAATGGATTAGAGATGACACGATATTGAAACACGTGGCTTAGAGATGGCACGACATTGAAACTCGTGGCTTAGAGATGACACGATATTGAATCGCGTGGCTTAGAGATGACACGATATTGAAAAGTGTGGCTTAGAGATAAGGCGATAAAGAAATAAATTGATTATAAATGATATCGTGCCATATTAAATATATAATCCCAGGCTCATATTTTCTTGACCAAACGGCACTAGGTGGCTGATGTGGTCGGTAGCACACCAGTCATCATCATCATCATCATCATCATCATCATCATCATCATCATCATCATCATCATCATCATCATCATCATCATCTAGTGCAGTCTTCGCTGCTTTCTATGACGTTGCGACCAACCCCAGGTTGACTTTCTAGTCAATTGCACATTCAGTAGTTTGGCCATAATTTCTGAACGAGAAGTCAACTTAATGCCGGTGTAGGGAGCTGAACCACCTACCACGACATCAGCGAACCAGAAGTTTAAAACCCAGCGCTCTTATTCTTTGGACTACTTGGCCATCTAAATATTTGCGGTGAATGTTCTTCAGACGTGTATATTCCAAACTGCCGTTTTACACACAGCTATCCTATATCCTGACCATATCGTGCAGTTGTCTGTCCATTTATATCTGTGTCGCCTGCCAGCTCCTTTGCCCTCAAATGTTTCCTCCACTGTCGGTTTCGGTAGACTGTTATGTCATTTGTCGGCTCTGTGGCGAAAAAGTTATGGGCGCAGTTCATAATCCCGCATACCGCGTCCGAAACACAGTTGCGGGCGATTTGGCTGCAGGCTGCCTTGCATTGGTTTTATAAAATTGTATAAGTGGCGGCCGTTCAGAAAGCATTGGCAAACTACTACAGTCACCTCTGCATCTGTAATCCTGACAGACGGCACATGGTACCAGTCACCTCTCCATCTGTAATCCTGGCAGACGGCACAAGGTACCAGTCACCTCTCCATCTGTAATCCTGACAGACGGCACAAGGTATCAGTCACCTCTCCATCTGTAATTCCTGACAGACGGCACAAGGTACCAGTCACCTCTCCATCTGTATTCTGACAGACGGCACAAGGTACCAGTCACCTCTCCATCTGTAATCCTGGCAGACGGCACAAGGTACCAGTCACCTCTGCATCTGTAATCCTGACAGACGGCACAAGGTACCAGTCACCTCTGCATCTGTAATCCTGACAGACGGCACAAGGTACCAGTCACCTCTCCATCTGTAATCCTGACAGACGGCACAAGGTACCAGTCACCTCTCCATCTGTAATCCTGACAGACGGCACTAAGGTACCAGTCACCTCTCCATCTGTAATCCTGATAGACGGCACAAGGTACCAGTCACCCTCTCCATCTGTAATCCTGACAGACGGCACAAGGTACCAGTCACCCCTCCATCTGTAATCCTGACAGACGGCACAAGGTACCAGTCACTCATACACAGTTTGCTGGATCAGTGTAACATACTGCACACTTTGGGAATCACTGTTTTGGCGTATCGATGGGGCCAAGATGACCTTCTTTAGCTACTCGAAACGGCGATCGATAGAGGACTGACTACATTGCCCTTCTGCGTAATTGCTGTGTACATGTGCCTCTCCTGTTCTTATTTGTCTGTCATGGTCTTGTACTGAATTCTCATTCTTCTCTCATTCAGCTCCTTTTTCAAGTCCCTTGTCGACCGTCGCAGGTCAACATACAGGTTCATGCAGCCGTAGCATTAGGGAAACGGTACTTGATTGATCTGGACATATTATGAGAAGAGGACAGCGGAAGTACATTGTAACAACCGGGCAGTTAGAGTGGAAGAGAGGATAAGCCGATGGAGACCAAGAAAGAAGATGCTAGACAGTTTGACAGCATGAAATGTTGGTGGGGAATATTGGTATCAGAAATGATTGACAGTACTCGAGACTGAGGGTTGTGGACGTTGTTGACGTCTTACTTTGTCTAGGTAACTTAATGGGTTCACACAGGTGTTAATTAATACAAACAATAAATACGTTCGCTATGATATAGCCGATTTATTGTGGCAATCTACAGTTGGCGCAGTGGGTTAAACAGCCCGCGCTTTACATCATCATCATATCACAGATTATAGAACATCAAACATTTCATATAACAAACTAGCACACTATCTAGCCTATGTTCTATCTCTATACAAAGAGCTAACGAGTCCCTCTCAGGCAGACACTTGTTGCCTGGTCTCAGTCCATTTGTCCTCTGATGGTTTTCCGCGTGTCGCTATTCGACGGGCGGTAACCCTGTTCGAGTTCCTCGTGGACCCCGCTTCAGGCGGGCCACATTAGTGTCCACGGACCCATGAACTCGAGGGTTGACCTTCGATAAGGTTCTGGACTTTTCTTAGTCTGAGCAACTCGGTTGTCTCTCTTGGGCTAGAGTTGCAGCCCTCTAATTCTATCTTTAGGTGAGGTGATGACAGGATTCCCCTCTCCCCTCCTGATCTGGCTTGTTATTGGTCAATTAGATTTAATCTAATTCTGTCATCGACTCATCTAAAGTTAGGGTTTGTAGTTTGGTGGACAGTAACTTGGTAAACTACCTAATGGCATTAGTAACTCATGTATTCTACCATACACTACTTCTCTGATTTGCTAAAGAGATCACTCTGTCTCCTGTGTCCTTAACAATGCTTATCAGACCGAAGTTACGTGGCGTTTTAATAGTTGTATTGACAACTCGCCCTTCTCACGCACCCTATTGGTGCCCAGACAATTAATCTCTGGTTAAAGAGAGTTAACAGGACCGAAGTCCTGGCTAGTTAAGTACACTTTCAAATCTTGATTCGTGAGTGTATTTTAATACACTTTTACTCTCGTATGTCATCCAATGCTAAATATGTAGTTACGATGTTCTCTTATCCCCCTCAGACTACATGTGTCCCTGTTGGCTTGTTAGTGTGTTTGACTAATATGTTGATGTCTCTAATAAAGTGACTGTATTTTAATATTGAAAGTGTTGAGTTTTCAGGTTTGTGTATGTGCTGACTGGATGGTGTATTTCCAAGCGTCACGAGTTGGGATAACCTCAATCATGAATCCTTGCACTGTGTGCACTACATGATCCGGCATTCCAAGTAGTGATGCTTAGTTATATCCTAAATGCTAACCTAAGTATGTTAACTATTTACTAACTAAGCTGAATACTAAACTAAGTTCTATACATGTATTCACAATTTAGACAAGTTATGTACTTTTACATCAAAAACGCAGACAAATTACAATAAATACGTGTTGCGTACAATTTGTCCGCCAAGTGTATCGTTCTCTTATTTAATCCTTTCACACATTCATTCATTCGTCTTTCAAACACAATAGTATTCGATTAAAATATATAATTTAAGTTAAGGTAAATGTTATTGCCCTTGGAAACAATGGGCTAGGCGATATTCGCCCTTTAAGAAGAAACGTACTTTCTGTACGATGAAGGAAAAGTAGGTTATAATTTAAATAGAGACAATTGTATAGGACGGGTTTTCTTAGCCTCTGAATGGCACCGCCTGTAATATTAAAGTAGAATATGTACAAATTACAGGTTAACACAATTTATATACATCAATAATGGAAATATAATACATATTTAATTAAATTAACTAATTAATTAACTCCAACGATGATGTGCGTGTTGCCGTCCTGTTGTTCCTGTGTTTTGCTATAAATGTTAAAGTTCGTATAGCTGTCTCTTGCGTGTCGTAGTTGATGTCGTACTATTTCGGCTGTTTGCAACGTTTGTAGCAACAGTAAATTATGGGTTCTTTTCCATGTTTCGTATGAAATATTACAGTGTTCATGGTTTGTTCTGGTTGATCTTACTGGTTGAAATAAACACAGTTACTGTTTCTTGATGGTCTAGTAATAGAGTTTAGGCACTTGATGGTATAACTATTGAAGTACCGTGTTCATGGGTGTTGTAATAAACTAATCACTAAGAGCACTTAGGCGGTGTATAGGTACACTTATATGAAACGGTATAAAAGTATCACAGTATATAATATGGCTAGTGGTTGACTGAGTAGTGTCAATCTACTGGCGCATTTGACTGGCGTGATAAAATGTCGGCCAGAATATTATCGGTGCCCTTGATATGGCGTATTTCAAAATCATAATCTTCCAGCAATAAACGCCATCTTTGTAACCTGTGGTTCTTGGGCGACCCTTGGTTAAGGACTAATAATGGTGAACTGTCGGTGAGAACCAGGAAGTGGCTCCCTAAAAGGAACTTCGAGAGCCTCAGTATACAAAACAATAGGGCTAGACACTCCAATTCGATTGTTGCATATCGAGTTTCAGCCTTCTTCAGTTTCCTGCTCACGTAGAGAATAGGGTGTCTAATTCCGTCGACTTCCTGCATCAAGCAACCTCCTATAGCTATGGCGCTTGCATCTGTGGTTAAGATAAAAGGTAATTTTATGTTGGGTAATCGTAACACTGGAGGATTTGAAAAAATATGTTTCAATCTACACATTGCATCATCTAAGCTGGTACTTTTACAAATTTTCGATGGATGATCTTTAGTTAACATATCAGAAAAAACTGAGGTGAGTTCTGCCCAATGTGGAATGAATTTGGAATAATAATTAATGAGACCTAGTAAACTCCTAATCTGCTTCTTTGTAGTAGGTACTTCTAGATTCAAAATCTTGGAAACAATTTTCTCATCAGTCAATAATTTACCTTGAGAAATTCTATGACCGAGGAAGTCTATTTCTGTGTAACCTATTTCAACCTTGGAAGGTTTGATAGTAAGTCCGAAAAGAGAAATTTGGTTGAAGATTTGTTTTAGGGTAAGTAGATGAGAAGTGAAGTTAGATATCATAAAATGCAATAAGTGGTTTAATACCAGGATAATACAAGGTTTGTTAGAAAGGATAGGTTTGTAGTTATCCAGGATAGGCAAATTGTATTGCCGTTGTCGCTGTGTTAATGTGTCACTGATATGAGTGTCGTCAATGCTCCCGTCGTTAGTCATGATTGGTATAGGGACTTCAGTATCGTCTATGTCCGTCTGATTTATCACCGGTGCTACTGTTTGTAAATTGTCTTCAATGTCATTGTCGTCGTCGTCAAGGTCAACAGTCAATATGTCGTCAGTTTTGTCGTTGTTGTAGCTAACACAGAACATCGGTAATGTCCATATGTCTTCGTTGTTTATGTCGTCAAATTTGTTGTCGTTGTCGATATCACAGAATGTCGGTAATGTCCATATCTCTTCGTCGTTTTTGTTGTCGTGAGAGTGCGTCGTTAACGATGCTTCGTTTGTCAAAGTGTCATTCTGTCGGGACATTGTCGTTTTGTCTTTGTCAACAGTTTGTTGCGTCTGTTCATTTGTCTCATTGTCATGTCTGGCATAGGACGGACTGTCATTCAGTTGGGTGATTGTCCTTTTGTTTTTGTCATCAGTTCGTTTCATTTGTCTACTCGTTTCCGTGTCTTGTTTAGCATAGTCTAGTTTCAACCCATTTAAATTGACTATGTCCACTTTTCCATGTACTGAAATTTTGTACTCAAGTCCAGAAATTGTTCTGATACTTTCAAGAGATCCGTGCCAAGAGGTTTCAATACAATTGTTACATAAAATATACAATAATAATACAAGCAATTTCAATCTGTGACATGGTTTTGATACAAATGTTTTTGAACATTTCTGTTCTTTTCCAACATTGATGTTAGTTGAGTTGGGTGCGAATGTTTCTAATGGTTGTTGTAGTTGGTCCGTGTTGGTTTTGTGGGTTGTCTGTCGTGTAATGGCGTTTGTGTCGTGTGTGTTTTGTAGCACATTTACAGGTTTGGTATTTTGTAGTATGGGAGTGACCTCAATTCGAGTATTTAATTCGGTCGTCTCGTTAAAAGATTCGACCGCCCCTGCGTTGTGCACTTCGGTGAATTCTTTTTGAATAACCTCAGTGTTTGTCTCCCTTGGTATTTTGGCAGTTTGAGACAAATTAACATGGTGTTTCTCTTTAATATCGGTATTTGTGTGGTGGATACCGTGTTTTTCTTCCCAGTCTTTAATTTCTTTGTCAGAGCATGGATGGATGTTAGGTAAATTCCCAAGTATGATATCTGCGATTGGGTCTTCAAGGACAGCGCACAAAAGTTGTCCTGATATATATGGTGTTTGAATTTCGGCCATCGCAAGGGGGTATCTTTCTATCGTACCTGAAAATGTGCGACAGTTAACATGTCTGTCTGTGTAGTCTGTGGTGTTGACTAATGTTTTCTTTACCCCACAGAGCGTTGCCCCGGTATCGCGGATTAATGAGCACTTTTTCCTGTTCACGAAGCCTGTCAAAAATGTTAGCTTCCCTGTGGCTGACAAAGCAGCGTTGGCTGTCTCATTTGCAATAGGTATCGTGTGGCCACATGGTAATGATGGATCTAGTTGGAATTTCGTGCAAGCGTTACATGTTTCATCTACAATGGTGTTAACTATATGTACAGCATTACCAAGCTCGCTTTCATTGTCATGCTGATTATAACCTTCAATCAGTGAATCCGTCTCATCATCAGAAGACGTTGCTACTAATGCAGCGTTAGCTTGCTTCAGTAACTTACGACCTTCACAATATCGTGAATAATGTCCCCAGCTTCTGCAAAAGTAACATTTTACAGCCTTTTGGTACGCGTTACGTTTTGCTTTCTGTTTATCCACCATCATTTTTAGGTGGTGGGGATAGTTCGGTGACTTGTCGCACATTTCGTAAGCGTTGTGTGTCAAACTGCAATACTGGCATTTTGCTACTTTATCACTGTTGGATCGCGGTTTAAATTTGCCTTGTGTTTGCTTGGAGTACTTAGTATTTATTACTGCAGCTGCTGTGTCATTGTGGCTAATGTTGAGTTGAAATATATCTCTGTTTGCTGTGTAGAATGCATTGCCTTTGGATTCAATTTCTTGGATGGTTTTGCAATCCATCTGTTTTAAAAATTTTGCAAACGGTGTGGGGATGGTGCTCACAATTTTATCTATGATGATTAGTTCTTTAAGTTTATCGTGGCTATTGTTGGTTTTCGCCGAGTTTATCCATTTAGTGCATATGTCTTGTACTGTACTAACATAATCTATGAATGTTTGGTTTGGTTGGGGAGCTAATTTTGCAAATTGTTGTTGGTACCCTGCAGTGTCTAACGAAAAATGTTGGAGAATGCGTTGTTTGAGGTATTCGTAGTCTTTTCGCATCTCTTGTGGTACTGTTTCTATTACTTTAAGCGGCTCGAGAGCCAGATTTCTCATGAGTATAAAAGCCCAATCTGCCTTAATGATTTTATGGTAGGCCATGAGACATTCGAAATTTTCTAAATAGGCGGAGATGGAATCTCCTGCACAGAAAGCCTTAACGAGACCTTTATATTTACTATATTTCTGTTCCTCTTCTTTATTTCTTAATTTGTTTATTGATATCTCTGTGTTGGACTCTATTTCCATCTGTTTCAATTTCAACTGTGTATCAGCGTTCAATTGGGCCTGTTTGGCCGCTGCGTCGAGCTCCATTTGCAATTTCTTTTCCGCTGCCTGTAGTTGCTTTTCTTCGGTCTCTCTTTGCAATTTTCTTTCTTCTGCATCTTGTTGCAATTTTCTTTCTTCTCTTTCTATTGCTCTTTCTTCACGGGCAATATTTTCTGCGTGCGTTTTCTGTGCCCATTCTGACAGTTTCTCTTCTTTATAACCTAACTTTATTCCCTGCTCAATGCATTTATCTAAGCTTGACATTTTGGATTTTATTTATTAGTAATGTTTATAGAGTTATTTCCCTTAACAAAAACTTTGGTGTGTAGAAAAATTTGGTTGCCTACCTTGCTTACTAATGTGTAAATCAAAATGCACGGTTATAATGGTGGCAAGGTCATGAATATACAAACAAATAAATATGAAATACAATAATATATTGATGATAATGAGAATGGGAAGCACAGCTTAGACTTTACAATGAGTATGATCTGAAACTTAGCTCTGAATAGTAGCGCTCGATGTTGTCGTTCTTTCGTCACTGCTGGGAAAAGTTACACTGCGTTGCACGCGGTCCTCTCTGTCATACAACTTAGTGGCTTGAAAAAATCACATGTGTTGCCCACGGTATTCTTTGCGGCACAATCTGCTCGTAGAGCAAGAAACATTAGTCACGGTCAACGAAAAAAAAAACAAAAATGTCATAGTTATGTTAAACAGTTATACATCGTTAACAGACCACTAATATTGTGGTGTAAGGTATGGACTTTGTTTTGAGACTGTTGAGGGACTCTGCTTATTCTGATTACTTTTATTCTATTGCTAGATAGCTACTAAATATGTTAAACAATTTATGGTTAACAATTTTCTTCTATTTTAACCAAACAATGTGATATGAATAAATAATTTTACATGACATTTCACAGTTATTTCATAACATATTATGTCAAAACCGGTACTAGCCCCCAAAAACCTGTTGACGTCTTACTTTGTCTAGGTAACTTAATGGGTTCACACAGGTGTTAATTAATACAAACAATAAATACGTTCGCTATGATATAGCCGATTTATTGTGGCAATCTACAGTTGGCGCAGTGGGTTAAACAGCCCGCGCTTTACATCATCATCATATCACAGATTATAGAACATCAAACATTTCATATAACAAACTAGCACACTATCTAGCCTATGTTCTATCTCTATACAAGAGCTAACGAGTCCCTCTCAGGCAGACACTTGTTGCCTGGTCTCAGTCCATTTGTCCTCTGATGGTTTTCCGCGTGTCGCTATTCGACGGGCGGTAACCCTGTTCGAGTTCCTCGTGGACCCCGCTTCAGGCGGGCCACATTAGTGTCCACGGACCCATGAACTCGAGGGTTGACCTTCGATAAGGTTCTGGACTTTTCTTAGTCTGAGCAACTCGGTTGTCTCTCTTGGGCTAGAGTTGCAGCCCTCTAATTCTATCTTTAGGTGAGGTGATGACAGACGTAAAGATCATTTGGCGACTGTCGCAGGTTAACATAAAGGTTCACACCACTGTAGCCGCTTAAAGACTTCACTTGATTGATTTGGGCATGTCATGAGAAGGGGAAAGTTGGAGTGTGTCGACACAACGGAGCAGTTGAACGGCAGGGGATGAGAGGCAGGTGAAGACCAAGAGAGAAGATGCTGGGCAGTTTGACAACATGCCCTGAGAAACATCAGTATCAGAAATGACATACAATACTCGAGATGGAGGGCTGTGGATAAAAATCAGCACCAATGGCATGCACTACAAGAAGACTGTGCTGAATGACTGATTCATAGTCAGGTTTAAATGGGGTTTAACCCATATGACTCTTTCTCATTCCACAGGGCGGCCTGCAGAAAACGTCTCACAAATCCTGAACTCCGTAGCTCCAGCGACGAAAACCCCCATCCCCATGCCCCTCCCGGAGTCTCCGAGAAAAATGCACTCGTGAACCGAATGACGGAGTCCGTAACGGAACCCACGACTTTCGGATCGCGAGGCAGGCCACTTCGCCACGGAGATCCCTGATAGTCAAGTGCTGTGGGAAAGTGCAGTAAACAACCAATACTTGTGTATGTGTGTGAACCATGGACAATAAGCACACGAGCTGTGAAACATCTGGTGGCAATCTCTGAGAAAAATGCAAAGAATATCGGACAGAAAAACGAAGCAGTCCTTAAAAATAAAATATGAAAATCATAAACTGATTAGAGAAATCACACGTAGACAAACTGATTAGAGAAATTACACGTAGACAAACTGATTAGGCCGGTCTCCCTGGCGTAGGTATTAGCGACTTTTTCCGTAAACCCGTATACTCTCGTGAATAACGCAGCTGCGTGAGATTCGGTAGCGGATCGCACTTCGTTGGTAACTTACGGGGGTATGTGAGCCGGTCGCCCAGAAAGCAATGGCAAACTACTGAGTGTAATCTTGCCTAGTACATCAACAGCAGCTGGAAAATGCTGGTGTTGACTGCAACGTCCTGTAAGGGATATGCAAAAATAAAACTTATTAGAGAAATTATACGTAGACAAATTGATTAGAGAAATTATACGGAGACAAATTGATTGGAGAAAGTAAACATAGACCGTCAAGATTCTTTGGGCATGTTATGAAGATAAATAAACTTGAAAGCTTGGTACAACTGGAAAATTTGATGCGAAAGGAGCAAGAGGAAGATATAGATACACAACCTAATTGCCTGGCAACGTACATAATCGGGATAAGAACATGGAGATGATAGGAGACTCTGGTGAAAGCGAGAAATGGCCAAGCCCGACCGTCCACGTTTATCGTCATGGCACATGATGATGACGACATTGATGGTGATGATGAAGATGATAATGTTGATGATGATGATGTCTCTTAACGGAATGCAGCATTTTACCGTCTTCTCTTAAATGATTGTGTGGGTTGTACTGTCTTCTCTTAACTAAATTTAATGTTTTTGTGTCTTCTCTTAACTTAATGTCATGTTTTCACGTCTTCTCTTAAATGAATGTAAAATTTCACGACTTCTCTTGAATGCAATTTTGTCACATCTTCTTTTAACTGAATATAATGTTTTCACGTCTTCTTATAAATGAATGTAATCTTTCCACTTCTTATATTAACCGAATGTAATGTTTCTCTGTATTTTCTTAAATGAATGTAATGATTTACTTTTTTCTCTCACAGGACTCAAGTGCCTGTCCTGTAGAGGCCAGAACGTTTATGAATGTATAATGAGTGCCATGATCAGCGTTTGTAGCAAGGGAGAGGTGTGTATATTCCGTAGTACAATGTAAACCCGTATCCTTGTGAAGATGTACATTCACTTGTTCTAAAGTAACGATGTCATGGTTATTACGTACATCTCCTAGTGCTATATAAGCCATTTTTTTTTTGCATATCCTTTACAGGACATCGCGGTCAACACCAGCTTCTTTCAGCTGTATGTTGATTTCTTGGCAAGATTTCGCTCAGTAGTTTGCCATTGCTTTCTGAGCGACCGTTCGTATACGAGATTACGGAGAAAAGTCATAACCTCTAAGAAACGAAGCCGGCATATAAGCCATACCGTTGTGAATATGTACATTTCTTAGTGCTTATAAGAGATAGCATTATGAATATGTACATTTCTTAGTGCTTATAAGTGATAGCATTATGAATAAGTATATTCCTTAGTGCTTATAAGTGATAGCATTATGAATATGTACATTCCCTAGTTCTTATAAGTGATAGAATTATGAATATGTACATTCCTTAGTTCTTGTAAGTGATAGCATTATGAATATGTACATTTCTTAGTGCTTATAAGTGATAGCATTATGAATATGTACATTCCTTAGTGCTTATAAGTGATAGCATTATGAATATGTACATCCGCTCATTGCTATATACGCGTTATTATTGTGAAAATCTATATTTGCTAGTTGTGAAGATGTATATTTCCTAGTGCTATGTAAGTGGTATTATTGTGAAAATGTATATTTCCTAGTGCTGTGTAAGCGGTATTACTGTGAATACGTACATTTCCTAGTGCTATATCAATCAATCAATCAGGTGCCGTCTCCACAATGAAGATTGGCTGCAAATGGATCTCCAACACTGCCTGTCTCTCGCCCTGACTGTACATTCTGTCAGATTGCTGTTCGTCCATCTCTTGATGTTATCTTCCCACTTGTATCGTTGTCTGGCTCTTGCTCGCTTTCCCCCAACCTTGCCCTCCAGTATAGTTTTTATAAGAATGTAATGTCTTTTAACGTGGCCGAAATATTTCGCTTGCCTCTATTTTATTTCTCTCTTTAACTCTCTTTTCATTCCCAGTTTTTCTAGAATCTCTGTGTTTGATTGTTTTTGTTTTCACGAAATACTACATATTCTTCTGTATATCCACATCTTCAAGGCCTCTATTCGACTTTCTAGTTGCTGGTTCAATGTCCAGGCTTCCGCGCCATACAGTAGTGTTGAGTATACGTAGCATTTGACAATTCTCATTTTTAATTCTATGGACGACGAATAATTATTTCCACATCTAATTAACGCCAATTGTTTCCAGTACAAGTTACTAATAAGTCTGATGTTCTTTCCACCTACTCCTATATCATGAAGGCATGATTTTAGTCGTTCAAGTTGTGCTCTATCAACAGCTTTCTTGTAGCCTACAAAACAAACGTATATATTTTTCTGAACTTCTATATATTTTTCAGTTAACATCCTCAAACAGATTATTGCTTCTCTAGTGCCACTGTCTTTAAGGAACCCAAATTGTTCTTCAGCTACTTCCTCGTCTATTTTATTTTCTTGAATTCTTTTTTGTATGGCCCTGAGTAGTATCTTAGTTATATGGCTCATTAAGCTAATAGTTCTGTAATCCTCACAATCAACAGCTCTTGGCTTCTTGGGTGGTGTAATGAAAATTGGTATCTTCAAATGCTTGGGGATGTACCCAGTATTATATATATCATTACATAATTCTGTGATATTATCAATGCCAAAACTGGATAAGGATTTTATCATATCTGTTGTTATCTTGTGTCATGACCTGCAGCCTTTCCTTCTTTGATCTTTTAAATAGCCTTCATTACTTCAGCCTTCGATATGTTTGGTCCATCTTGAGTATTTATACAATGTTCGTTTATTGCCCCTGTTGTCCCAGAATAAATCTTCTGTGTATTCTGTCCATCTTTTTATTATGTCGGTATTATTAATTATAATTTCTCAATTTTTTGTTTCCTCTGATACAACCATTTCCTGTTATTTTATGTTTCTTCTTTGTGATTTATAAGACATACCAATATGAATGCCTACATTCCTTAGTGCTTATAAGTGGGACACGTTTATGTGTAATGTTCGAGTGACGTCTTATTCTTTGCATCTTAGTTTGACTTACAGGTGAGTCCATTTCGAATGTTGCAATGACGTTTCATTCCCAACTGTCTTACATGATTGTCGATTTAGAATACTGAATTGACGTTTTAATCCTAAGCATCTTACAGTTGTTTTTCATCAGTGTTTATTTCCAATATCGCATTGCGGTTTTATTCCTAAACAGCTTACGTTTGTCTTACATCGATGTTTATTTCCAATGTTGCATTGGCGTTTTATTCCTAAACTTCTTACTGTAAGATGTTTGTCTTAAAGAAATGTTTATTTCCAATTTTGCATTGACGCTTTATTCCTAAACATCTCACGTTTGTCTCATAGCAGTGTTTATTTCCAATGTTGCATTAACGCTTTATTCCTAAACATCTCACGTTTGTCTCATAGCAGTGTTTATTTCCAATGTTGCATTACCGCTTTATTCCTAAACATCTCACGTTTGTCTCATAGCAGTGTTTATTTCCAATTTTGCATTGACGTTTTATTCCTAAACATCTCACGTTTGTCTCATAGCAGTGTTTATTTCCAATTTTGCATTGACGTTTTATTCCTAAACATCTCACGTTTGTCTCATAGCAGTGTTTATTTCCAATTTTGCATTGACGTATTATTCCTAAACATCTCACGTTTGTCTCATAGCAGTGTTTATTTCCAATTTTGCATTGACGTTTTATTCCTAAACATCTCACGTTTGTCTCATAGCAGTGTTTATTTCCAATTTTGCATTGACGTTTTATTCCTAAACATCTCACGTTTGTCTCATAGCAGTGTTTATTTCCAATGTTGCATTAACGCTTTATTCCTAAACATCTCACGTTTGTCTCATAGCAGTGTTTATTTCCAATGTTGCATTACCGCTTTATTCCTAAACATCTCACGTTTGTCTCATAGCAGTGTTTATTTCCAATTTTGCATTGACGTTTTATTCCTAAACATCTCACGTTTGTCTCATAGCAGTGTTTATTTCCAATGTTGCATTAACGCTTTATTCCTAAACATCTCACGTTTGTCTCATAGCAGTGTTTATTCCAATGTTGCATTACCGCTTTATTCCTAAACATCTCACGTTTGTCTCATAGCAGTGTTTAATTACAATGTTACATTGACGCTTTATTCTTAAACATCTCACGTTTGTCTTACATCGGTGTTTGTTTCCAATGTTCTTTGACGTTTTGTTCCTAAACAACTTACGTTTGTCTGACAGGAGTGTCGATTCCGAATGCTGCACCGACAGTACATACCAAGCAGGACCATGGCTTGGTTTGAAGCTGGATGCGCCCCCAGAGAGGAGTGCCAGCAGCAGGATCATTTCCACGCCCATTTCTGCTGTCGGATTAGCTATTGTAATTACCTCCCTGTGGGAAAATAGAACCATTCCCTGTTGTATAATGAACATAAAACCATTTACGGGGAAAATATATTTAGTATCTTGCTGGAAAATATAATATTTTTCTCATTAGCAATAGATATATCTTCATGAAAAAAAGTTTTGGGCAACCCTGGGAAAATGTACTTATTTTCATCATTAACAATAGATATATCTCCATCAATGAAAAGTATATGTAGGACCTTAGGAAAATTTACCTATTTTCGTCATTAGCAATAGGTATATCTCCATCTATGAAAATCAAATGTACGTCCTTTTTGGGAAAGTATACTTATAAGGGGGATTTTCCTTCTGAGCATTAGAATTTCTTCCATATATCATAAAACATACCTTTGTATGAAAAAGAATGCTTACCTCCCTATTTAAGATAATAAATAAATCGACTTCCTTCTACAAAATAGATTTATCCTTTTAAATGAAGATATGCTTATCTGTCTTTGATAAAAGATTATTCTTCTCTTATTTAAACAAATTTGTGGGGAAAACTTGTTAACTTCCCCAAGAGGAAACAGAGTTATCTCAACAACGCACCAAGAATTGTGGTTCCTGGATTTGAAATGTATATACAACAATGAGAAAATATTCGTGTTTTCTCACTCTTCTCATTGTACAATAGCTTACCTTATTGTGGTAGCATACCTTGTTGTTTGTGATGGGGAGACACGACTTAACGGGTGTGGGGTAAGTACCCCGTTGAAACACGGGTTGGTAACCGGTGAAGAATATATACTTAACCCTCTCCCTTCCTATATCTTCATGCATGATCTGCACACTTAGACAAGCTCATAAGTGGTCAGTATTGAGAATGTAAAGATGAAATGGTTGATATATAGCATGTAAATAAATGGCACATTGTACACAATTGTTTTAAATAAGGACTCGCGGTTCCTCCAGGGACCAGAGCCGCCCTATGAGGTCCCACTTCCCTGTGTGTCATTTTGATGACTACCTCTGCTAGTGGACCTGGCCAGATCAAGCAGATGATTGATTACACTTTGATCTTGGCCAAAAGGCCGAGAGGCGGTCGCATGTGTATGTACACACACGTGTATGTGTGTGAGTCCACTATATCTTTCGCTGTGTGCGTGTCTGAGTGTGTGTGAGTGTCTAAGTGAGTAAGTGCGAGTGAGTGAGTGAGTGAGTGTGTGTGTGCGTGTGTGTGAGTGTATGTGTTGTTTTGTACAGGTATAAGCGAGTTCGAGACGCCAAGTGCTCTTGCGCTTAAGCGTCCAGTGCACCGACGCCAGGGTATGGGGGTTCATTACCTACACCAATCAATGAGACTTAAACTTTGACTTCTCGTTCAGAAAGCAATGGCAAACTACTCAACATAAAATTGCCCTGAAAGTCAACCTGGGGTAGCAACAATTTTTATGTGTGAGCTATAATGGGTATCTAGAAATATTGCTAACTTCAGGCGTGATGTTAGAGACAGCAGCCAGCAAGGTAGGGGGGGGGGGGGGGACGGTCGGAGTTTTAAACTTGCAGTTGGGAGGGTAGCATGAGTGTCGCCGCACAAGAGGTTGAATACCTGGGAGTATAGGCTGTCATAGAAGTCGGCGTGACAGAAAGGATATGAGCGTACACCCTTATACTACCGGTACGCTGATGGCGGGGAGTTAATTCCCTACACTGGCAGTAAGTTGGGGCTACAACGTTTAGTTCTCGTTCAGAAAGCAATGGCGAACTGCTGAACGTCAAATTGCCTGGAAAATCAGGTGTTGGTTGAACGCAACGTCCTACAATAGACGTGAAACACGTGAAAGGGGTTGCCAGGCGTCTGCGCTACAATAGACGTGAAACACGTGAAGGGGTTGCCAGGCGTGTGCGTTCTGTGCATGCTGTGTTGACGATGTGAGATATTATAGTGAAGTTGTTCCAGACATCCTGAGTTGATTGTGTTCACGATGTGAGATATTATAGTGAAGTTGTTCCAGACATCCTGAGTTGATTGTGTTCACGATGTGAGATATTATAGTGAAGTTGTTCCAGACATCCTGAGTTGATTGTGTTCACGATGTGAGATATTATAGTGAAGTTGTTCCAGACATCCTGAGTTGATTGTGTTCACGATGTGAGATATTATAGTGAAGTTGTTCCAGACATCCTGAGTTGATTGTGTTCACGATGTGAGATATTATAGTGAAGTTGTTCCAGACATCCTGAGTTGATTGTGTTCATGATGTGAGATATTATAGTGAAGTTGTTCCAGACATCCTGAGTTGATTGTGTTCATGATGTGAGATATTATAGTGAAGTTGTTCCAGAGTTGATTGTGTTCATGATGTGAGATATTATAGTGAAGTTGTTCCAGACATCCTGAGTTGATTGTGTTCACTGATGTGAGATATTATAGTGAAGTTGTTCCAGACATCCTGAGTTGATTGTCTTTTTGTTATTGAAAAGATCTTGTTATATAAAGAAAGACAGACAGAGAAAGAGAAAGAAAGAAAGGGAGAGAGAGGGAGAGAGACACAGAGACAAAGAGAAATAGACACACAGGGACAGAGAAAGACGGGGAGAGAGACACAGAGAGATTGAGACGGAGATGGAGACACAGAGAAACGGAGAGAGAGACATAGAGACACAAAGAAAGAGATAGAGAGAGACACACACAGAGAGGCGGGGAAATTCGGAGAGAGTGACAGAGAGAGAGGCACAGACAGAGAGAGACCCAGACACAAAGAGAGAGTCGGAGAGAGACAGACAGAGATAGACGCTTAGAGAGACATGTAGACAGAGAGGTGGAGAGAGAAAGACAGAGGGAGAGAGACAGAGAAACGGAGAGAGACACAGACAGAGAAAGCCTCAGAGAGAGAGAGAGAGAACAATATGGAGAGAGAAAGACAGAGAGAGAGACACACAGAGAAAGCCTCAGAGAGAGACAAACACAGAGGTAGAGAGATGGAGAGAGAAAGACACGGAGAGAGACGGAGAGACACAGACAGATAAAGCCTCAGAGAGAGACAGAAAGACAGAGAGGGAGAGAGAGATGGAGAGAGAAAGACAGAGAGGGAGAGAGAGTGAGAGAGCGAATTCTAACCACACATTCAACATCGAACTGCACTGCGACTTCTCGAATCTGCTATGGGATGACGAATCGTCTTATACGACTTACCGTATCTGCCATGGCCTCATATCCGCTGAAACGTTGTCACTGTGATATAATACAACAATCCTGCTACCATATTAACATCTTTAATGTCATAACTGCGACACACCCCTTCCCATTTTCCGCCATCCATTTTTGTTTGGTCCAAACGTCCAAACGTACTTTTTGTTTGCCACTGCATCTGCTCAGACTATAAAAAAGTAAAGGTATCCCCTTAGCTGATACTGCCTTTAGGATGTAAAGTGTTAGACCGTCACTTTTTCGAACTCACTACATATGTGGTGGGTTGATCAGTTCTTGTTCTCGTTGCTTTTCCTTCCCGGACAATTCTCAGAAAATTTTGACAATGATCAGCTACCTATTTTTGTGTGGCTGAGTCGATTCCCGAGGAATATAGGTTGGGATGAGGATTGCCTCAAATACCACATATCTAGGCAAACCTTCACGCCTAGAGAAACAACAGCTCGCTGGGGTATTGGTGCATGATAGAGCAGATGTGGTCGGGGCCCTTTGGGATGGTGTGTATATTGTGCAGAAGAACAGATAGATCATCAGGGCCTGGAGAGAATGGTGCTGCAGGGAGTGACCAGAGGATCTGTCCGACACTCAGCACCCCGCGGAAAGGCCAGACGGACACATAATCAGACTGCTACTGGCGCCATCAGTATTGGGACTCTCGGCTGTTGAAGATAAGGACGGATCACCTATTTGAATGTGCCGAGTGCTGTGATGTCGGTTTTTGATTATGGTGGAAGATAAACTATATGAACCATTGAGTGAACTGGAAGAGAAAAAAAAAGACAGTAACGTTTATACAGGAGAATTCATCCTGTGCCGTGCCGATAAGCGTGGACAGTCACGTTTCGTAATCTCACATGATCACCAGAGTCGTGGATCAGCTCTGTGTTCTTTTCTCAACCATGCCATATGGCTAAGCAATCTTTATATTTACCTTCCTGCCTTCCCCTTGTTCTTCCTCAATCTTGCCAGTTGTCACCAAATTCTCCAATTCATTTCGTCTCATAACGTGCCCAAAAAATTATATATCAGTCTAATTTCTCTAATAATTGTACGGTTGTCATGTGTTTCTTTTAGGACTTGCTCATTGGTTTTTCTATTTATCCTTTGTATTCTTTGTATTTTACCTCAGAAACCACATTTCCACTCCCATTAGATGTTTTTTTAGCTTATATCAGAGACAACACTGCAATTATAGACAAAAAATGTCAAAAGAAGGAAGGATGAAGAGCTGATCCGGGGAAATACGTTTCCCTCTGCTAGGGATTGAACCGGCAACCCTATGTCTCTATATGTTGTTACATAAATGTGTATTATCATAGTTTGCATTTAATTCTTTCATCCATTGTGTTTTTCATCCATTTAGTTTTTTTTATGCTTCTTCTTCTTCTTCTTCTTCTTCTTCTTCTTCTTCTTCTTCTTCTTCTTCTTCTTCTTCTTCTTCTTCTTCTTCTTCTTCTTCTTCTTCTTCTTCTTCTTCTTCTTCTTCTTCTTCTTCTTCGTCTTCTTAATTGACTCGATACAGATCTTAAAAAAAAAAAAACTGGGAGTCTCAGTGGGGAAGCGGTCATGCCATCTTCCAGGCACTCCGAAGGTTGTGGGTTCGATTTCTGGCTACGTCTTTCGATTTACGAATACATTTTTCTCGAAGACTCCCGGGAGTCGTCGCTGAAGCTACGGAGTTGGTGCTTTGTGCAACGCTTTCGGCAGGCCGCCCTGCGGAAAGAGACCGAGCTATATGGGATTAAAAACAGTGCAATGAAGTCGATCCTCTCGACTTTTCAGATTTTATTTTAAATCTTAAAATCTCTTGTTCTGACTGGAACCGCCAAACATGTATTGCAGGGAACATTCATCATCTGGTCAACTGCTGGCTGTGCTGGGGATATTCTACACTTGTTGGCCTACAGGCAGTGAACGCGTCTCACGATTTCCCATCACACCGATTCCAGGGTTCGAAATCAGCTATCAACTGCAGACCGCTTTGCGTTGATTTCGATGGTTTAAGGCGTCGATCATTCAGAAAGCAGTGACAAACTTTTTTTTTCCCATACCCTCTTTACAGGACATTGTTGTCAACACCAGCATTTTACTGCTGTTGTTGATGTCATGGAAAGTTTACGTTCAGTAGTTTGCCATTGTTTTCTGAGCGACCGGCTCACATACCCCCACCCCACCCCTAAGTAACCAACGCGAGGCGATCCGCTACAGATACTCACGCTGCTGTGTTCCCCTACGTGGATATACGGGATTACGGAGAAAGTTGTTAACACCTTCGTCAGGGAGACCGGCAATATCAACAAACTACTGAACGTAAAAATTGCCTAGTAAATCACACACAGCTAAACAATGGCAGATTGTGAAGGACATGTAACAGACTTTTCTACATGTAACGTCTCATTGCAGATTACAGCATGACTACTCATTGCTTCACTGGTGGCTGCCTGTAACACGCGGGCGGCGGTTATGTGACAAGGGCTTTTCATATTTGGTCTGTTCACAACTGCAAATATTTATGCTCTAAGAGTGACCTTCAAGTGTCTTCCGGCCACAACGCGGCCTGTTTTAAGTGGCATGTGAGCTGGTGAGAAAACCGTTTGGCTCTTGCTTACCCTCC
This sequence comes from Cepaea nemoralis, assembly GCA_014155875.1. NCBI lineage: Eukaryota > Metazoa > Mollusca > Gastropoda > Stylommatophora > Helicidae > Cepaea > Cepaea nemoralis. The sequence continues at coordinate 86,998 of JACEFZ010004313.1, forward strand.
CTGTTAGCTTTCTTGTGGGCTGTGAGTTGCCGTATAGCCACTGCTATAGCTCTTACTTCTTCTTCTGCGTTCATCCGGAGTGTTTTGTTTTTTCCAGACGTAATTGCGGTGTGTTTGTTAGGCGCCCTTTGGCCAAAACCCTTAGGCCAACACATCCGACTTTAGCGTGCGTTTTTTAATCAGGTTAGCATTCCTGGGGAACTCTCACTGTTGTGGTGCAGTCCACATCCCAGCTAGTCAAATTAGATTGGTCGAAGACTTCAAAGTCAGCCCTCAAGGGAAGGCAGGGGCAATCCATGGGCATTTTCCTTCATCCAGGGAGGCTTCCATAATTGCAGAGCCGACAAATAGTGCTCTGGTGCTGGACTCACCCAAGGAATCGCCACGTCCTGCATTTGGTTGCTTTAATTCCTCACTTCCATGTATTGAGTATTTCGTTCGCAACACGTCACTCCCCGCACAAACCAGGAACGGCCAGTCCGAAGACGACATCCAATGAGCGATGTGCTGGACGCTGTGCCCGGAAGATTAGATTGTCAGAGCTGTTCCGGGCACGAGGGACATTTCACCCGGACGTTTTTGCGTTGTGCTAATTTATTTGCAGCCTTTAGGCCGGTACATCCCACTTCTGCGGGCGGTTTTTTTGTTGTTGTTGTGGGTCAGGTTAGCCTTCCTGGGGGTTTCGAGGGACATTCTGTTGTGGTGTCGCCCACATCTCAGCTGGTCAAGGTAGAACGGCCAAAGACATCACGGCCAACCCTCAAGGAAAGGCAGGGGCAGACCACGGGCATTCCCCGCCATCCAAGGAGGCTTCCATAATTGCAGAGCCGGCACATTGCGCTCTAGTACTGGGCTCACCCAAGGAATCGCCACGTCGTGCTCATGGCTGCTTTAATTTCTCACTTCCGTGTATTGGGTATCTCGTTCACCACTGGCCGCTCCCCACACAAACCAGGAACGGTCAGTCTGCGGACAACATCCACTCAGTAAGTTTTCGCTTCGGACTTCCACGTAACGGATTCGCTAGCCAAGCATTCCATTTCGTGTTAATGATTCGTTTCTCCACCTTTGATTATGCTCACTCAATGAGCTGAGGAGGATGAGAACAGGCAAGCTTCGTGCAGAGTGGCTTGCTTCGCTTCGGAGGTCACGGGTAGCAAGCATCACCTGGATCTTTTCTCCTGGGCATGCCGGTGTGCTGGGGAATGAACAGGCGGACAGATTGGCTGGCTCGGCAAAAATTGGTGGAGTATTGGTGCATGACAAAACAGACGTGGTTGCGGCCTTGTGGGAGCACGTGTACACCTCGGAGGAGCAAATGGATCACCATAGTCTGGTAAGATTGAGGCAGCGAGGTGTGACGAGGGGATCTGGCAGACGATCGACGCTCAGAGGAAAGGCGAGACGGACATATAATCAGATTGCTACTGGAACTATTAGTGTTGGAACTCTTCGCTGGCTGCTGAGGATGGGAACGGAGCGCTTATGGGAATGTCCCGAATGCTATGATGTCGGTTCCTAAATCAATCAATCAATCAATCAATCAATCAATCATCAATGAGTTTTTTTTAAATACAGACTTGCATCGTAACCACTCCGTGCGATTGGGACGCTTTTCCACCTTTAGAAACGCTCACGAGGTGGGCTACATGTGCTGCCGGCTCAGCATCTTACCTACATGCAGCAGAGAGGGAGTAACGGCCAGGCCCTCTCGTCCAGGGGATCCCTCATATCCCAGGGCTAAGAGCCGTAGAACAGGTATCTGAACCAAGCTTGTAGCAGGCTCGGCATCACACCTCTATTTATCAGTGGGTGAGAATCGGCCCGGCCCTCACATCCTGGGGATATTGACTTAGAGGCGTTCAGCCATATCCCTCAGATGAGAGCCGTCGAACAAGCGTCTGGACCAAGAATGTACAGGCATCGTGCGCCCGATTCAGACTTTTTGACTGCCTGTCCCCAGTCCAGGCAGGTGTGTGTGTGTGTGTGTGTGTGTGTGTGTGTGTGTTTGTGTGTGTGTGTGTGTGTATGTGTGTCTGTGTGTGTTGGTCTGGTTCCTATCCCTTGACCTGTCCGGCATGTAGCTGTGCTACTGTCGGCGTAGCTCAGGAGGTCATTGGAACACGCAAGCCCCTCTACCACGACAATGTGGAGACATGCCAGAGGGGCTATAGCTCTTACTCAGGGGTCACCAAATTGTTTTCACGGCGGGCCGGATTAGCTGAGCAAATGACGAGCGCGGGCAGGATAGTCATTATGATCAATACTTGCGCCAGTCTCCGTGGCGAAGGTCTTACGGACGCGGTTCGTAATCCCGTATACCTGCGTTCGAAACACAGCTGCGCGCGATGTAGCAGCAGATAACGTTGCGCTTATTTTTGTGCTATGTTATGCGTGCCGGTCGTTCATAAAGCAATAGTAAACTACTGAACGTAAACTTGCCAAGACATCAACAACAGCAAACAATGCAGGTGTTGTCTGCAAACGTCCTGTAAAGGATATGCAACTAACTTTAACAATAATTGCAAGCTAGAACGAAAGCTCTGGAAAAAAAGATGAAAAACTAAGTTAATCATGGGAAGGGCCTGCAATGCACAAAAACCAAAGACAACCAACACATTTATTTACTAAAGAAAGTTATCAAAGAAGGCGAGGTTAGCAAAAAGATAGCTACATCAGACCTAATGTGCACATATCCGAATCTCACGAACTAAGCAGCAAAAGAGGTTATGGAGATTTATGAAACTGATGTGTGGCTTTCAAAATACCATTCAATGTTTGGTTTGGAATTGCTGCATCCAATCAAGAGAATTGCTTTCAAATGTTCATCAGTCAATCTCATTCGATGTGATGACTTCACAGACTTCATTTTTGAAAATGTTTGCTCACAGACATAAGTTGTTCCAAACACTGATGCCATACCAGCGGCAAATTTCTTAAGTTTCGAAAACTCAACATCAGGTAAGCAGCGGTACAATTCAACAAGTTTTCCTTCTCTGTGCTTCTCTTTCAACAAGTCATTTGCTTTAAAATAAATGAGCTCCAACTGTAGTTCAACTGGCACATCATCAAGGTTACAGTAAAAAGGATTCTGTAATAGAAGAATGTCACTCTCAATTCTGTCAAGGTCTGAAAATCTCTCCAAACTCTTTGAAACAGTGAAAATGAGAAAGGTTTTCACCTTCAAGTTGTGCTTCCAACAATGACAGCTTTCTCCGAAATCCTTTGATGGTTCTGTAGAGATCACAGACGAGGTAAACCTTTCCCTGAAGTTTCAAGTTCAGTTCATTCATGTCGACCAACAATGACAACTTTGACAGCCAGGTAGGATCTGACAGCTGTGAATCAGCTCTATCTTTTCAGTGAGGAAAACATCTATTTCGTTTCGGAGCTTGTAAAAACGAAGCAGGACTTTACCGCAGCTGGGCCACCTGACTGATGTGTGATAAGGCAAGGCACATAATTCAGAATCAATTTATTCAAGAAAAGCCTGGAACTGACGGTGATTGAGTGCATGTTCCCGAATGAAGTTCACAGCAGAAACGACTGGTTTCAGTACACAATAAATGTCTAAGTCTTCCCACAGAGTGTTTGTGTTGTTTGTCCACCAAGAATGATGATGACCATTCATTTCATCCAGTGGGGTTGAAGGTATGGAGCCGTGGGTTCTAAGATGGCTGATAAGGCCTATTTTGGCTCGAAATGTTCTTTGACAATGTGGGCAAGGAATGCTTGACGTTTCTGGAGGAGGATTTCCTGCAGTGGTTTTTCTGTCCTGTCTTTTCTTCACAGCTCTTGCAGTCCTGGTTGCCTCACATATGACTGCACCCTTGCGTAATGATGCACGTCCACGAATTTCGGTCTCTGGCTGCAGCCTCCCAGGTGTAATGATGAATTCCAAAAGCATTCAGTGAAATTTTCAGAGTGTCTTTAAAGCGTTTCCTCTGGCCACCTTGGGAGCGTTTACCACAACGCAGTTCACTGTACAAAATTCGTTTAGGGAGCCTGTGATCTGGCATGCGAGTCAAGTGACCAGCCCAGCGAATCTGATTCTTCATCAGTAGAGTGTGGATACTGAGCATGGATGCTCTTTCTAGGACTTCAGTGTCTGGAACCTTGTCTTGCCATTTAATCTTCAGTAGCTTCCTTAGGCAGACTGTGTGGAAGTGGTTTAATTTCCTAGCGTGTAGCTGATAAACAGTCCAGGTTTCACAAGCATATAGCAGTGTGGATAATACAACTGCTTTGTAGACTTTTAGCTTTGTTTGCAGGCTTATTCCAGTTCTGTCCCATACATTCTTGTACAGTCTGCCAAAGGCCGCACTGGCCTTGGAGATTCCTGCATTTACTTCGTCATCAATTGTGGCAGCTTGTGACACAGTGCTGCCAAGATAGGTGAATTTGTCCACAACACTTAGTCTATGATCATTCACTTTGATATTCGGCACGGTGTGATTATTCCCTGGAGCTGGCTGGTACATAACTACAGTCTTCTCCAAGTTGATATTGAGCCCAAAGTTGGCACAGGCATGTGAGAAAGCTGAAACATTATGTTGCATGTCCGCCTCTGAGTTGGCGTACAGAGCGCAATCATCAGCAAACAGGAGCTCTCTGACGGTGTCGCTGTTAATTTTGGTTTTAGCTTTCAGCCTTCTGAGATTGAATAACTTTCCATCCATACGATAGTTGATGTCTATTCCAATGTCGTCGTTCTCGAAGGCATTCATCAACATGGCTGAAAACATGAGGCTGAACAGTGTTGGTGCCAGGACACATCCTTGCTTCACTCCATTGGTGACAGGAAAGGGTTCAGAGTACTTGCTGATGTATGATGCAGTGTTTGAACAGAGCGCACGGAATTTGCAAATCTTTCAACTGAGTCCTGATCTGCCCCACCAGACCATTCCTCACTCCAGTCATGTTTTTTCCCCTCCATCAACTGTAACACCTCGAAGCTGATTCCGCTGAAGGTTATAGTCTTGCAAACTTGTTTGCACTTCCACGAAAATGTCTTTCCCATTTGTTGTTCCATGCATGCTGCAAACGGACGCCAACTCTTCCGGTATCTGAAAGTCCAAGTTGACACCACGAATGAACACGAGAAGTTGTGACGTACTCGAGAGGTCAGTAGACTCTCCCAACTCCAGAGAATACCACAACAAGATCCTAGGTTTCTCGCGTATCTGTAGCACTATGTTCTCTCCAAATTCTTCTGTTCTCCGCACAACTGAACTTGCCGAAAGGCTGATAGATCCAAACAAATCGGCTTTCTCAGGACACAAGTCATTTGCTGCTTCGATCATACACTCTTTGATGAAGTTGTCATCAGTAAAAGGCTTTCCTCGTTCTGCTATCTTATGCACTGTTCTGTAACTTGTACGAGTGACAGATTCATTTTCAGCAAATTTTCTCGCGAAGAGATTTCTTTGTGTTTCAAAACCACGTTTAATGGACTCATATTTCCCAGAGCGTAACTCTCCAGAAAACTGTTAATATGTTGATAGATGTTTTGTTTCGTAGTGACGCCGAAGATTGTACTCTTTCAAAATGGCAACACTTTCGCTGCATATTACGCAGCTGGTTTTCTGGTCCTTTGTTTCCACACAGAAGTACTTTACTCCCCATTCTTCATTGAAAAATCGACACTCGGCGTTCACTTTTGTTTTCCTAGTAGTCATAATTAAGGATGAAGTACACGGGATCTGAAAATGAAAAAAAAAAAAAGACATTAAATTTGAAACATAATTAAAATCCTATTGAAACAAAAGAAAAGCAGAGGACTAGGGGTCACTGGTGAAGCTACGGCTCAACAAAGGTACATATACAGTTTATAGGTACCTTTGTGTAACCGCACAGAGATGATAGAGATAATAGCACAACGCCGACTGCTCATGGGCCGTAGAAGAAGAGAGGAATAAGAAGACAGAGAATCTCATTCTATTTCTACGGCTAACAAGAAAAGAAAAGATTTAGAAATATCAGAAGAAATTCAGGTCTGTGTAAGGGAATCAGAATAATGTAATTGAAAAGATACAACAACATCTGATTAATAATGCCAATGCACAAATAAATAAAATTCATGATTCGATGCAATAACAAAATAAGCATCCCCATGAATAAACATACACGTGATCATCCTTCACAGTACCAGTGATCTTCCATCACAGCATGAGTAATCATCCAACACAGTACCAGTGATCTTCCATCACAGCACTGTAACTGTAGTCTGATACACAACACCAGCAATTTTCAGACAACAATATGGAACAAAGGTCATTCATTCTGTAGCATATCCTTTGCAGAACCTCGCTCCCATAACAACCTTCCAGAAAACCTCTCGATCATAAGCAAGATGTCCCGCTTCAGATACACCCATCTGGAGATCATCCGCCACATCCTGCACCCATCTTCTCTTTGGCCTTCCTCTTCCTCTCTTCCCAGGCATATACCCCTCCATTATTGTTCTCGGGCACAGACATAGCTATTCTACTCCTATATTCCTATCTGACCTATGAAGGTTCATTCAAAGCTCACCCCGCAGCAGATAATCGTCAATCCACAATCAAGATCCTCTTGGATCATTTGGATCTTCACAGGGCCTGTCTGCCCTCTCAACTGCGGTCTGGAAAAACAGTGGCCATGCTCGGCCGTGCCTGGGGCTTGGTAGTGGCTCAGAGGGATGAGGTCAAACCCTCTGCTGAAAATTAGACATCAGCATCTCTTCGGCCTCAGTTGTTCTCAAGGCCAAAGAGGCGGGAACATGGCGTGTCTAGGCTCTTATAGGTACGCCAACACAACATCCCAGCATCCTATGCATTTTTTACCAGGGTATCATAGGATATGCTACTCCATACTCTTGTAGAGCCGCGGCAGGCGGCTTCATTTGGTAATAAAATATATCTCATAAGGTTTGCAAAATATATAAATATTGCTGCATAAATAAACAGCCTAGAGAAGCCAGGAGGTCTCCGCACATGTGAAGATATCCTATTATTCTAAACATAATATTTACATTTAAATTGTATCACAACGTCTCGTGTTTCATACGTTATATCAAGCAATTTCGAGTACCGTCGATGGGCCGGATGAAATGACGTCGCGGGCCGGATCCGCCCCGCGGGCCGTAGTTTGGTGACCCCTGATCTTACTAAAAGAATCAATTCTCTTTTTCAGGCAATGGTTGTTAGTTACTTCGGCAGTTTAATATGTTCGGAACATTCTTCTCAAGAACCATATCTTGGTTGCTTCCCAGCTCTTCCAATTCCCCCCCCCCCCCCCCCCCCCCATTCATACTCCATGATTTGCTGCCACGTAGCAAAACAGGCTCTATTTATAATTTTAGTAATTTATTTCTGTCACTCGTTGATAGTGACTTATTTTGAAGTGCAGGCTTTACTTGACAAATTCTGCTTTTAATTTATTAATTTCTATACAAAAAATTAGGTGTGAATCCATATGGTGTACAATCAAACGAACAAGTATTACGGGGGGGGGGGGGGGGGGGGGTGGTAAGATAAAACCATAAAAATGTGATAGAAATTACAATAACAGTGCCATATACTTGTAACCTGTCAATATTGTTGATAAAGATGCCAAGAGCGTTAATACGTGACATCACAGTGCAGACGAACACGGTGACGTCATAATGGCAGTTTGAAGATGACCGCCCCAATTTTGACATGCACCAAAGCAGAGCAGCGTTCTGTTATCCGTTGTATGGTCAGTGAAGGGGTGAAACTATAGAAATTCATCGGCGAATGAAGGTCCAGTATGATGATGCATGCCTGTCAGTCCAGCAAGTGTATGAGTGAAGTAGGAAGTTTCAAAACAGCGTGACGTCTGTCAGGCACATCGAGTAGTGACCCCCAGAGTGGCTACACACGCGACTAAGAGAAATTTTGTCTACAGGAATCCAAGCACTTTATCAGGGCTGGAGGACTTGCATTGAAAGCAATGATGACTACAGGGAACAATAATAAATTTTTTCTTTACTTTTTCAGAATATATTCACACATAATATATTCAACTTAACCGCCCACGTGTAATGTAAATTTCCATTTACTGAGCAATAACTTGGTGGAAGATACCGAAACAAATGACACGAAGCCCCTAATGTGGTGTTATATAGCCCCTCTGTCGAAATGGGAGGACACAGTTTGGCGATATATTATCCTTCAACACTTAATCTGTTAATATATTCGCAACATTCTTCTCAAGAATCACACATCTCCGTTGCTTCAAAACTTTTCCTAATTTTTCATTCACATTCCATGAATCGCTGTCATACAGCAAAACATGGTCTATATAAAACGTCAATAAGTTGTGGTTTTTTTTTTTTTTGGTTTATTTTTTTTAAACATTATTTCATATAAAACAGAGCGTATTTACAAGCTGTAATGTGTTCTTTTGTTTGTTTATTTGTGTATATCACAGAGCGTTGCCGTTTGTTAGTGTTAAGTGACACATGTGCGAAAAAAAACAATACATACTGTGAGGTTGTAAGATAAATATTGGTGATTTAGCTAGGGGTATCCCGGAAGGGATGGGTTATCATACTAAACCAGCCTTCTTAAGGAAACCATGAAATGACTCTGAACCCCCAAGTGAGGACTTTAGACAGACTGTTTAATCTCCTACACTAATTTTATGAAGAATAGGGCCCCTTTTAAAAGGAACAGGTAATCACGGAAATTTACCACAGACACAAGAGGACAGCAACTCACTCCTTAAAGAAAATGAGTCTATGTGGTATGTGTAGGTAACCACCCTAAGGTGATCACACTTTAAGTTGTAAACAGTAATCTATATAACAAATTTAAACAACAACTTTGAAACAAAACGTTCACAAGGAATTAAATCAAACGCTTGGTTGTACTTTACACACTCTATTGTGATGAAGTGGGTTTTGGGAAAGATCTATGACATGAAGTGTGATATCAAGTACCCCAGCCAAAAATGGTAAACACCAAAAAATTCGCAAAGAAAATTCCCCCCAAAAATCAGTGAAAAGAAGAAAAAAAAACAATAGCAATAGATGATTCCCCAAAACAAATAATCAAATTCATAAACTATTAAACTGAAAAAAGTACCAATATCAGTAAGGTTATTCACTATAAAACAAAACATATATTAAACTATAGCCACATATGTCACGCACAATAAATACAAATCCATGCTCCAAAACTGATAAATTATCTGTCTAAAAAAAGTCAGTCTTCTAATCCTTCTCCGGTTGATGATGGTACGTCTTTCTCCTTCTTCAAAGATATGAAAAGCATCTTCTCCTTTTGTCCTGGGAAAGTACCAGTTCTCACAACACATGTATTCAAGAAAACAATATCCGTATCCACTGCAAGTAGGCATCAGATGATATTCCTACACAGTCTATGCCCTAAAAAATACTTTCCAATTAATTCACAGCTGCTGATGTGCTGGGTTAGATATTCTCCTGCGTGGTGTAACAGTCTGGTGTAGGACTGACATTGAGTGCTCCAGTTGGTCACAGGTTGGTTATAACTATGACTTGGTGTCCAACTTGCCTGCACATGCCTGGAACAGAAGTGGAGTTAGCTTGTGAACCAAACTGAACGTCCACAAAACAGTCGTATTATCCATACTGCTATATGCTTGTGAAACCTTGACTATCCATAAGCTTCCTGAAAATGCTGGTTGCAGTTGAAGCCAGGCGGTAAATCCAAAAAAAGGCATTACGCTTAAATAGGTATAACAGGTAAATCCTCATGTCTTGGTTGACAATGTAGTAAGGACCACCGTTCTGCAGCTCCCAGGCATAGGTCAGAATTTATCCACAACTTTCAGGTAATCCGCTCTGTACGCATACATTTTCCTCTGACCAAGCGAACCGTGAGTGTGGCAGTAATCACTTGAACTCTGCAGAGATAATCTGTTACAGATTATAGACATGGGCTGTTACCAAGTTTCCCGTCCCTGAACATTAGCTTGGTGATTTTGAGGCCGGGGTCCTTCAGATAATAGATATTCCTCTTCAGCCTATCGAGAAGGCAATATCTTACTTAATTTTAAACAACGAGAAGAATAAATAACTCCCGTAGTTAAGGTACTACGTGTCCTAACTGGAAGACCAATACACACCACTCAGCTCTCTCTTGTGCTACAAAATGAATAAAAGATCAATCGATATACATTTGAAAGAACAACAAATGTCACAGTTACCAGAACATCAACAAACACAAAGAAAAGAAAACAAGGAGAGGAGAAGGGAGAATGTTTCTAATTAACGAATCCCTCTCCTCTGGTGATTGAGTTTAATTCACTCTGATAGAGTGTGTGTGGTATCTACTCAGGAGTCAACACCTATTCGTGATGGATACTGGGACGTCATAATGGGATAAACGCCCTGACAAAACAATACGAAATGATAAGACAAACGTCTTAATGACAAAGACATCATGAGACATACACATCATCTCTTGTCTGTAACTGCAAACTGCAGTATGTAAATGTCAACTGACAAATAGCTAA